>OY759265.1:18534857-18579857 GCA_963662155.1 Lamellibrachia columna | reverse complement strand
TTCACTGAATGCGAACGGTGCTCAGAACACTTATCATTTGGTTATTTTGTGTCTTCTTGTTTCTTGTAGGATATGGTGGGGCAAGACGCCCCTATGCGAGGAATTTCTACTTAAGGGGAGCTCCTTGCCCCACCCTACCCTACGTACGAAGCATCCATTCGCCGAATGAATCCTGTCCGTACGATTTCCTGACAGACGACTAAAGCCGAGATAACGTACCCTAACCTCGTAATGCAATTCCACTTACCAACATTATGTCTTGTCTACCTGGGTCCACTAGTAAGTAAAAATGTACATATCCAAATCGTCCTGATGGAACATCAACTGCCTATGTGTCCTTCAGCAAGTGGTCGGTGAAAATAACAACGTTATGTAGTACTAACTACATTGTATTCACTCGTGTTGTTCGACGCGTGTTGCTATCGGGACATACGTCTGATTGACGTAACAACCACTCTATGTTTCCATTTGGATCGATCTTCCATAAGCGTATATTTCGTCGTCCACGTCCAGCATCGCTACATCCATCGTTGTACCGAGAACAGTGAACAGCGGAATAGTGATGACGTTCATCGTTGAATCGAGCCGTATAAATTATGCATTCTAGATTCGTTCTGCAGTCGTTGAGCGACTAGATCACCGCAGCAACGGCGCCAACTCTGACGTCCAGGTACACGGAGGCACGACGCCGATACACATGGCTGGTTATGGCGTCAATAGATCCGTGCATGTGCCATTGACGTGCAATAAACTGCGTCTAATTAGCTCTCAACAGGAACCCAACAATGTGAATGATTGCTATCGTCATTTCGGCGAACTGAAGCGACAAATCTGAACTTCGTGCAGTCGAGACATTATGCAAAATATGTATAGTAAAGGGCAGTGATATTTCTTGTTTACGTAATGGTGCGGCGTCAACACGTTTTCTACACACAATTGCCTGACACAGTTCAAGCACTTGGCTTGGGCACGAGTTGTCACGTGTTTCACAAATAAGGCCTATGCCTAATAATATAACACGCTTACGTAGAGACAAGCTAAATAAACCAACCGCAATCGGACAGCAGGTAGCGTTACACAATGGAGGAATTGTCCTTCTCTGATATTTGCAAAAACGGCTAAGCTAAGTCTATTCAGTAAGATCGCTGGTGCTTTGCTTGCACGATTTTTCATGCATGGAAGTCTAATTCTCTCATGTTCTGTCAAGACGAAGCCGACTTCTGATGACTCGCATGGTCAGCTTCCCCCAGTCATGTCGAAACTGCACCTCTCTCTCAGTTCAGCCAGTGATAGTCCGGGGCTTCCCACTTCCGCGATCCTTCCAGCATGTCCATGATTTAAATTTCCTGGCTTTCTTTCGACTGCGCTATGTGTCCAAAGCGTGACAGTTTTTGTTTCAGAATCCTAATGTTCAGAGCAGTTGGATCGTTTCGTTTTACTTGCGTGTGATCTCTGATTTTGGTATGGGTTTTAATGTCTTTGCTCTTTCAGCTTTTCTCCGATGCAGCCATCGCTGTCCTGCCTGGTAACAACATCCTTTGCATTACGAATGATCATCTGACAGGAGGAAGATAGTGTTTCTGACAACTTCCACTTGCTCGTCTCCCACCATGACATTCTTTAATGTTATCATTTGACATCACTTCGGTAGTTTTTATATTCATGTAGATACATTTTATTAGTAGCTGCATTACATTATATTATATTATATTACATTTGCTTTCAACAATCAATCAACGTTGTATCGTCTGCGCCCCTCATGTTGTTAATCATCTTTCCTCCAATCACAAATCCGCCCCCGCCCGCCCCCCCACCCCCCGCCCACCGCCCCCACCCCAGTCCACCATGCGCGCCATCCTCATAACGTATTCGGCATAGGCTATAATTATTTTGAAAAGGTACGGTAACCAGTCTTTCCAAGCATGACAGTAGAGGGAGCCACAGAACAACATACAATGTCGTATGCGTTGTATGCGTTATGAACAGCGACCATTTCTTGCCAACAGGATTTAACAAGGCGGTTTTATTGAATATCCACTGGAGGGGGCAAAGTACTAAAAGGGCACTTCCAATGGTTAAGAGGTATTCCTGGGCCACCACCTCCTGACTGATTGGCAGAGAGTCTGAGCAACATATTTTGATGTATAATATAACACGGAACGCTTTTATGATATTCATACATAGATTAAAAAAACGACTTCACATGCTTAATACTAATACAAGATTATTTTTCCTTGGCCAAGTGCCAATAATCGCCTTTTTTGTGGTACATGTATGGCAAGTTAGTCTTGTCATAAAAGTAGGAATAATTAAAACGTTAAAAATACGAGAAAAAATTACTTTACATTAACTTTATATATTCAATACAAGTATATGTGTATGTGTTTTATAAAGCGCTATGACAAACCTGGCTTGTTATAACAAGTTTAAATAATTGGAACAAAGTGGTAAAATGAAATAAGATTGTCAGCACGGCTTGCCATAGATATAGGTTGAAAAGTACCGGTTTCCTCGTCTCGCGCGACAATGTCCGGACGTTCAATATTCGTAAGTTTTTCACTCAAAACAACTTTTTTAATAATTTGTTTGCATTGAATAGATGAAGTAGCTGTTGGTGATTTGGTATATCGATTTCTGTCTCTGTCTCTCAGTTTCTCAGTCTCAGTCTCAACTCCGGTCTCAGTCTCAGTCTCTCTCTCTCTCTCTCTCTCTCTCTCTCTCTCTCTCTCTCTCTCTCTCTCTCTCTCTCTCTCTCTCTCTCTCTCTCTCTCTCTCTCTCTCTCTCTCTCTCTCTCTCTCTCTCTCTCTCTCTCTCTCTCTCTCTCTCTCTCTCTCTCTCGTGATACTTGAAAGTACAGGGACGGGGGCAAGCTACTGGGACTGGGGGGCGGGGGCATTGCCGCCACAGTTTGTACGAAAAAAATGCCCGGGCCGGGCGTCTAGAAACATAGTGTAACCAAGTCCGAAAATGCCATTTTTGTATTTTGTGGCATTATGTGATACTCCATAGAACATAGCCTACATATGGAAAAAAATTCCTATTTCTCTCCCACACTGTCGTCTGTATTGACTAATCTATGTCATTGTTGATCTCAAAGCAAGCAGTGTGACGACGAACTAAAGGGGGTGCGTAGAGCTGGTAATTCAGAATGTCAAAACAAGCAAAGGACATTCATGAAAAATGCACTATCCAGAACGAGGCCTAAGTGTAACATTTAACTGAATGGTAAACATAGGATGAACCCAGCTGGCTCGCCCTAGCGTCCTAGCCCGTGCTTGCTAAAGGAGATTTGTTGGCGCCTTAAATGCTCCAGTGGTGGCGAAGAAGACTTATTGATTAAGTGTTGACAAACGTGTTGGAAAAACAGATTTTCAAAACAACTGAAAACAGCGCTTAAGATATTATAGTTTACACATAACCTGTGTAAAAATTACTCACACTTTTTAACCAGCTTGATTTGTATAAGAACAACACCTTTCAAGCATATCGGTTTTTAGCGATCGTAGGATGTGAAATCGTATTATAATAATTATGTTGTACCCACCTCGTTTTATTTATATCACTTTGCACCAATCATGCGCAATGCTGCTGCGTAACAGCGTAAGACGTTCGAACAAACCAACGTTGCGGCGCCGTCGTGGACGTAACGATTGCCCAATTGTGACGTCATCCAGTCGCGCGTGCCGCGATGTCCGGCAGCGGCAAGTTTCTGCGAGGCTTGGTTGATCGAGTAGCCCGATCCCTAAAGCGGGCGGTCGAACAGCCGCTGGAGTTGGAGCTGGACGTCGTAGGAAGCCAATCAGGGAAGCGCGGAATCACGGCAAAGCAGACGACACCAAAACAACATGGCGACAATCGGGGTAACGAGAGTGGGAGACACCGCGCGAATGTCGCATCATCGGACGCGTTGCAAGGTATATATATATATATATATATATATATATATATATATATATATATATATATATATATATATATATATATATATATATATATAAATATATATATATATATATTTGTAATTGTGTTTTCAATTTGTTTATGTTATCTGAACTAGTCATGCGTTTGTAAATAATGCTGTACTAATTTTCTCTTTTTACCCCTATTTCATAAAAATATCGGGAAGTGATATAATATGTCATTGTATAGGATGCCAGATGTTATTGAATATATTCATGAATGTTGGTTATAATATTATCAATAGCTGTTTGATGTGTGACCCTAAAATATGGTGATTTGTGTCTGTCTTAAGTGAGTCAATATTAAAATCTGCCAGTAATAAGCATTTCTTTCTTTCATTTGAAAGTCTTCCTAATAAATCATTAAATTGTATATTCAACGTATCTGTGTCAGGCGGTTTATAGATAACACCAATAACAAATTAGCCTTTTTATTTCGACTTCTACAAATGATGATTCTTATGGACAATTCTCATCGTTTGTATTTAGGTCATCTCTTTCCATGAACCTTAACCTGTAGTATACATACCAACACCTCCTCCTCTTTTTTCTATTCTTGTTTTTACAGAAAAGTGTAATCTGTCATAGTACATGTTTTATCCAAGTTTCGGTTATATCTATACAATCGAAGTTAACATTAAATTTAAGCTATATTCAAGTTAAAAAATATAAACTTCTGACTTCTGCAATTTACTGTCAACGTTATAATAATAATTAACTTCTATGGCGCCTATATCCTAAGGAACCTGAGCTTAGAGGCGCAACAAAACATAATCATTAAGCATGATCGTGAACAGGGTCGCGCAAACGCGTAAAGGCGTTTTTTCGGAAGATAGCTATAGTTTCAGATGTTTTCAAAGTGATGAGGAGTTCACTCCAGACCCTAAGCGCAGCGACAGGGAAAGCACGTTTTCCCTTGTTAAGTTTTGTTTTAGGCACAATAAGTTGTGAAATTGATGATCTGAGCTGCCTAGAGATATTTGAAAGATGCAGGAGATTAGCCAAGTTGGGTGGTTGTTGTGTAGACAGAGCACGATATGTAAGAGTGGACAGCTTAAAATTAATTCGATAATTAACAGGAAGCCAGTGTAACTGTTTAAGTAGTTGTAGTGATGGTGGAAAAAGAGGCGCCCTGAGTACCACAAGTGCCAGACAAGTTTAGGATTTACATACTTGAGAAATATGCTATCGAAAGTAGAAGTCACTATCAAAGACAACACCTAGATTACGAATAGTATCTGATGGGAATGTATCACTACCAAGCAGTTTAACTGGAAAATGGCTGATGACCCAATTTCGTTGTTGCTTAGTAATAATAAAGTTGTTGCCAGTAGTAATAAAGTCTGGATGAAGCTTTAGCTTACTTGATTCCATCCAAAACAAGATATCAGTAAGACAATCAAGATATCAGTAGAGAACATACTGTTTGTATCACATTCACACTATAGATTGTAGGGTTGTCGGTGTGATAATGACACTCTTAAACAGTCTTATAAATTTGCTAGATGGTTTATTTCACATCCCCTTTCAGTGTCTTGTACTATGTTAAAACATGGATTTTTTTCGGTAGCCAGGTCTACATCTAATTTCTTTGCATGAATAACTATTGTCTATGTACATATCCACGGGGACGTCCAAATCACTGTCGACATAGTTCACGAAAGTTATCAAGATCTCTCTCGTGCACGATAGTTTCCTTTCTGCTGCTGGTTAGTAGGCATACTGTTCATCCTTCGATCGTCCATGTCGATTTGACGCCATCGACAGTGCGCACCTTCTGTAATAGTTCCATTCGCTGCTTTGTCAAGTAATCGGTAATCTCCAGTCTCGTACCTTTTAGTTTGCGTTTTGCACCGAAGATCGATCGTAAGATTTCAGTTTTATGATAATCAGCCGTGGATTTGCATCCGAGCTGCCGTTGGTGTGTCTGTGGCCGAGACGGTGGCAGTCACTCGATAGCTGCTGGCCGAGTTTCCCGTTGCACACCGACAGGACTGCCTTGTCGGAGTAGGTCTGCAACAGGAGGCAGTTCCGACGGTTATGCTGCTCGTGTGTGTCAGTGTCATTCCGTGGCTCCTTGTTGGCCCGTTCCAAGTCGACAACACGCTTCTCCTAATTTCGAACGGCGTCGTTCGTGTGGCCGTTGTAGATAGCGCATGTCCTGCTTGATGTTATCTAGGACACCGTTTTTCATAACATTTTGGCCAGCTTTTCGAGAAAGCTTGGGCTGTCTATAAGTTTAGTTACGATCGCCTGGGTTACCGTCTCCAGTATTGATTTCAAGATGTCGTCGTCATTTTGAATCAAGCCGAGGACGACGGCTCGCAAGTCGCCACCTCGAATAGTGGTCGAAGCGGATGTTGCGGTTTTGTTTCGAGGTTCATCATTTGTTTTAGTGTCCTGTTTTTTTTTTATCTCGGGAAGAGATGTTTGTATTCTCAACAGTACTATTTACCTACTACCGTAGTTTTAGAGTGTGTGCCCACGTTTAAAATGCTTTTTAGAAGTTGAATTATAGGGCTGATTTTTCGCTTAACACTTTTCGTCATTTTGTTTATTCTACCCAAAGATCGCCATGAAGCCGTGTGACACAGAAGAGACGCCATTCAACTGAAGATGTTGGCGCGACAACAGCACAACATGACGATACTGCTTCGTTATAATCGGTTAACCTTTACTCTATTGTGAAACGATGGATTGGACCTACTTTGGTTTCTGCAGACACCGCGAAATCACATGGACACTAAGGTAACGGTTGGCTGCACATAGGAATGGGCTGATCTACAATTCGATAACGAAATTGTACAATCGTGCGATGATCAACCACAAGGTTTCGACGTAAAGAAACAGTGAAAGATATTGACATCACATATGTGCACGACCATAATAAAACCACGCGAATCTACAAAGCAAATTATAATTTTATTAATATCACGATTTGCGGCATGCTTTGCCGCTGTCCATTAGTTAAACATTTTGTTTAATTAAAGACGAGCATCAGGTAATATTCATACAACTTTTTTTATTTTATAGCACTAATATTTTATAGCAATGCACATAATGATGCTATAGTTTGTCGTAATGATGAAACTATTTCTTTGTAATTGTTTTGTTTTGCAAATATAATTATGTTGGGTTAATGTTAAATACTGCCAACGTGCTTGGGTATGATTAACATTATACTAACATTTCATTGCACTGCGTATTCATTTTCTTATTAATATTAATTGTCATTACAAAAATACTCTACCCGGTAACGATTTCAGTATTGCCAATCCTACGCATTTTTGGGTAGACTGCGTATTTAGAGGCCGATATATGCCCTACGCACGCTTTTCTGATACTTCTGCGCTTATGACGATATATTTGATAATCGTACCCATATCCTAGGCATGCAGCGATATATCTGATAATTATTCGCAGGTTTTGTTAAGGTTCAGCTCATACGGGCAGTGCGAAGTATCAAGCGGGCAACCTTTTTAAAAAACTCATTTACTTAAAGACGGTCGCCAATTGTGCTTTATGTCGCGAGTTGCTTGCAGTAAAATGTTGATATCCCGACAACCGCTGAATTTGTGAATTAAATATGCTGTCGTTAAAATTGCATTTTAAAAGCATGAAGCAAATTTAATTGAATATCGACGAAAAACAAACGCCAACTATAAGACTACAAAAATGTCAGTGACAATCCTACACAATTACATCTCGCCGATGATTACACCACCTCCAGTTCGAATTTTGAGTAAATATCATCATAGTTTTGTTCACATTCTGGCAACCCTGCGATTAAGAGACTAGGCCAAGTTCGTATTTAGTCGATCGAGATGGTCCTCCTGTTTCACTTGAATAAGCCGTCAGCGAAGAGCTTCTGCCAGCGACTGCCTCGGGGATATTCGTATTCGTCGAGAGAGCCTGCCTTCATCTCGGTGCCGTATCCAGGTTTCTGGAAGTGCAAAGAATGAGAAGATGCAATTATTGCAATGTACGGTGGAGCGGGTAACCATACAAACGACCACACCGTGTGTGTTCGTGCGTGCGTGCGTGCGTGCGTGCGTGCGTGCGTACGTACAACTTCAAAAGCCTCGTTCTGTCCCACACTGTGTTATAAGGAATATCAGATACATGGAACCATTTGGCCAACAAAGTCCCAACATGTTCCATATAGCGAGAGTCGACTGTAAAGTGATACTAACGGTCGGTGCGTGGTAGCTGCCTCCCTTCACAATGACGGGGTGCACGAAATGCTCGTGAAGATGATCAACGTACTCCAGTACTCTGCAAGCAAACATCCAATGTTTCAAGGGCCGTAGATGCAGTGGTACAGTACATGTTGGACTAAGTCAAGTAAGCGTCAAAGCATAGCTGCTTAACAAGGTCACGTCGGGTTTTAACAACAATGATCAATATTAATACAGTTTTGTTGATCTATTGTACTATATGCGATCAAGCTGTATAATATGTAATAAATCGCGAATGTTCTACACTACTTAATCTAGTAGAAATAGATAATAATATTAATTTGGCTAGTTGTCTAATAATAATGTATAATAATACACATTTTGCATTTACACAACTGACCTGTCTTCTCTGGTCTTGGACACACATATATAGTCGAATATTGCCACGTGTTGGACCATCTCACAGAGCCCTACCCCTCCAGCATGGGGACATACGGACACTGCAAGCCGAAAAGTGATATTGTTTGTCAGACTTCGCTAATACCAAGATAAACTGTTTGTTACATGACACTGCAAGCAAGACCAAACCATCCATCAGCAATTGCAGGTCAAATCATCCCCAGCTAGACACGCCGACACGGCCGTTGACAAGCAAGAAAGTCAGACGTTGTCGTCATCGGAAGACAAAGAAAGAAACCTAATTAACAAGCGTTATTGATAGCCAAGCATTTGATATAACAAATTCAGTTCAGAATTAAATATACAAATGTAACCTCTACGTTATTTTAGAATGCGTTGTAGTAATGTCCACGCATTGGCAGAATTTATTGTTGATAATTATTACTTTACCGACTTTGTCTTTGATCTCAAGATCAGTCAGCATCAAATAAAATATATAAATATATAAACAAAGCAGCTTAATTTCCTTTCAGTTCAATTTAATTCAGTGTAACCAAACATATATTATCACGCGTTGTATAATTCATAATCATTTGTTGTACAATGGACTCCGCTTAACATAACTACAGATAACAGAACCAGCCGCTTACATCAAATAGATTGTCTGGGACGGGATCATTCCGTATTCCTGCATCATTCCGTATAGATTGTCTAGGACGGGATCATTCCGTATTCCTGCTGTACTAACGGGCGCCGCTTCAAGTGAAACCAAAGACATTTGGGGGCATTTGCGCAAGAGTATTTGATATTCTTGATTATAATCAAGAATATCAAATACTCTTGCAACTAACCATTGCAAATATGAGCACATTGTTCTGTCTCAAAGCGATTTTGTCAAGCGGGGTCCACTATACGTGTGATGGTGTTCCGCGGTACCTCCAAACTTGGCAGCCATCAGCAAGACGGAGATGATCTCGTTGGGGCCGGCGAGTCGACAGCTGTCTATTTGGCAGAACTGTAGCGCGTCCGCCTGCAGGAACTGTTTGAACATGACGCGATTGTGGCAGTGTTCGCCGGTCGCCACGCCAATGCCCAGCGGCTTCAGGGCCTAAAAGAAATGCAGTAACACGTTCAGCTATAGATAAATAATTATCATCACGTGAATTAAACTATGTGAGCCAAAATATTGCAGGAACACATTATTGAGATGGTCAAGTTACAATTGGCTTTTGGCAAATTGTTACCTTAATAAACTAAAAAATAGTTTTCAAATACGGACTGCCAACGCAAAATTAAATGGATAACAACGCGCATTAATTGGTGTCAGTAAAGATGTAATATTCCAATAAGTAACTATTCATTTCATACATAATAACTCAGATCCTCTGCAGAAACACTTTTGTATGATAACCGACTCCAGGTCTGACCATTAAACAGCCAAAATGACCACACCTTTGCAATCTTCGCATGACCCTGGATATCATCTGGTGAAGTTGGCTCTTCAATCCAAGTTAGGTTGTACTTGGCCAACGGTTTCATCCACTCAATAGCCTGATCCACATCCCAAATCTGATTGGCGTCAACCATCTGGAGTTGTTCAAAACCATAGACAACTAGTTAGCATGTTTTACATCATTTTAAAACATATTTCCAACCGTTTATGGCTTCACTTTGAAGTGACATGATTTGGCGCATGGTTGTGGTATATTAAAATACAATATCGCAGGATTTTCTCTGTTGTAAATGCGTACATTATTGTATAAAAGATAGCTAAGGGAAGACACTGTGAAAGCGATGTCACATTGAACTATCTCAAGAGACAACACTGGTCGACACAATGACTTTGCATGTTTCAAGGAGAAATTTTATAGGATTTTATTATTCCTTCACTAGAATGCAAAAAGGTGTTTCTTCTTCAAGTTTTAGAGTCCAACAAGTTGAATATTGACTACACGATGGCAAAATTTTAAATGAGGTATTCTTGTGAGACTTCTCACTGCGACATGAAAAATATTTCTGTGGTTTGATAGTTTCTCAGCAATGTCTTCCTCGTCTAACACACAGGAAAAACGGACATCATTAGAAGTGCGTGTGATATACGTCATGACATCACTAGAAGTGCGTGTGATACACGTCATGACATCACTAGAAGTGCGTGTGATACACGTCATGACATCACTAGAAGTGCGTGTGATACACGTCATGACATCATTGCTGTGGTCACTTTACATTGCTGTAAACACCGAAACACTCCTGCCATAATAGTGATATTATTAAAATCGTCTTGGAAGTTTGCCTGGGAAAATGTAATGCCATCAGTCAAATAAACACCCCTTTCTGGACAAATGAGCCACGTCGATTAAAATATACGATGTCCGTACCAGCTTATTGTCATCTCCGATCTCTCGTCTTACAAGGGCCAATCGTCTCATGTCGTCCTCCAAGCTTACTCCCACTTTCACTTTGAAGCTACCACAATCAGATACAAAGTTAATGTATGCAGCAATATACGAGGTGTTGTTTAAAATAATTTACCATACAGGATATATTATTTAACTAGTTGCAATGTGATTATTTTTGTAACGAAGAGTCACTATAGCGATTTGTTGTCGACTATTAAAACGTAATAATTTCACCTAACAAAAGTATAGAGAGTAAAATATACATTAAGTTTAAAACAACAATATTTCTGTGTCCTTATTGTTACTGTAGACATGCGACCTTGTGGGTGATATGAGAGACACCATAAACGTACCTCTTGAACCCATCAGCAAGAGCTTCTTTGCACAGCTGAATAACAAGTATCGAAAACATGTTTACATTAGATGGAAATACACTTGTACTTTGTGCTGGGGCTGTGTGGCCATTATGTTTTGCCAGATCCAATGAGCATATCCCAGTGTGCACGACGCGGTTCTTTTAAGTATGCCTGCAATGCAGTGGACGCAACCAATCATATGTGTTCGTTTGTGATCTTTTTAATGTCTACTATCACTGTAGAAATAGAGTGCTAGAATCACAAACACGTCAAGGACATTGTAATAATTGTAAAATTGCTGAAGATATATATCTTGGACACTTCGACAACACAGTATGTAGCCACCATTTGAATGGTTTGCACTAGTGCACATTGTCCATTTTAACATTATTTACCAAATAATTAAATAATGCCATACCCGAACGACCTTCTCATCGCTGTAACCCATCCATGCAATAGAAGTTGTATACGCCGTGATGCCATTGGCTAAAACGTCAGCCTCTACAAACAATTATATGTTTAGTAGTAAAACATTAGGTAGTTTATACCAACAACATTTACCTATGAAAGGAAAGAAGACATCTTGCAGTGTTGCAAACATATATAATTAAGATTTCAGCAATGAAACAAATCTGATACACACCTCTCTCTTCCTTCCGCTCTTGGCCTTTCTTGAGGATCTCTGAAGAATACAACAATTTTAAATGAATTTATTATGAATGATTTAAGCAGGTTATACAACAGTATTCCTTTCGATCAAATGTGAGATTAAAAATCTTATATATTTTCACGTCGGCTGGACTCGTGGAACGAATGGAAGAGGAGAGGTTAATAAAGAACACGTCTGAGGTGGGAGGGCTGGGTTAAGATAAATTGGCGGAAGTGAGAAGGGAGATGAGAAGGAGAGCGAGGGATAGGAGACATGTTGTGGAGACGGCAGACTGTGGGATCCGTGGAAGGAAAATAAAAAAAACGATGACCAGTATCGATGCCAGCCTCACCCCGGACACAGCAGAGAACAGAACAACAACAACAACAACAACAACAACAACAGTAAATAGACACGCACAACAATGACAGGTAACAGTTCACCCAGTTGTACACATTCGTATATGTTGTCTTTAGTCTGTGATTACAAATATTAAACGTTGTTGATTTACACGCTACTCTTGTGTACTCACCTAATGCTTCATCTTTAGACAGCGCGTCAGTTCTAAAACATACAATTCACACACGAGTCAGATATTCTCATTCCATGTCTATTCCGTGCAATATATCCAATAAAGACCTTTTTAATTAAACATACAAAGCAGAAGCTTGCTATGTTAAAGGTGCTTAATCAATTCGATTTTTTTTACTAGTCTCATTTCAAATTCATTTAGCAAAAAACAAACTTACGTTGTTTCCACTGCAACATACTAGCTCGTTTGTGCAACTTTTGTATGTAGTTTCTGTGAAATCGCCAGACAAACTATTAAATTAGTTAATGTTTGTTCAAGCATTAACTTCATTAACTGAAGGGAAAATGATGATGACTTGAAAAAATAGGCTTTTTTTTATTAAATCGACTGCGGATGTTACATAAACTATTCACACGCTACATATTTGGACACCATTGAACCGGATTTGGGATAGGCTAAATTAGTTGACGAAGCAGTTTTAAATGGGATGCCTGAAATACTGGATTGTGTGAAAATACTAGCACAGTCTTTGCTGTCACAAACATATAATCCTGGTGACATTGACAGAGAGAGGAGTTCTTCTACATTTCAGGATCATCTACAACAGTTTTAAACTACTTGCATAAATTGGTTTTAAATTACAGAAATTAAATCAACAAGTTTCTTTATGTAACTATGCTTACATATAGCTGAAGTCTACAACGGATAGTAACTTCTCAGGCTCCTGTTAACAGAAATGACATGCAAGTAATTTTGGTACATGGCTTTTGTTTTGTAAAAACCAACATATTGCAAAACATGTTTTCTTAGATTAACGACTAATTATAACGAACAGGTGGACTGAAAACAAACTGCTTTCAGTGATATTACACTAGAAACAATAGGCAATATGTTAACCAATTGTTTGAAAATAAATTGACGGGAGTAAATCTTCAAAGTGTTCTATTGTCCTACCATGTCAACCAGCAGTTTCCACAGTGGCTGAAACAAATGTAACACAACATGTTGAGCCATTTTCTTGTACATGCATTGCACTTGTTACAAACACCAATGAAAAATCCTACATAATAGTATATAAAATATAGACACATTGGCTGAATTTATCTGAATATGTTACACCACTGAACACTGAAATCCAGTCTTTAAATTGATTGAATTTTTGGTATGTTATCTTCAGAAATGAATGCATTGCTACATCTTATTAAAATATCTACATTGCAATGTTCATCTTTATGCTACTAATACATTACCTTTTCTTCGATTTTGGCCCACAGGTCCCAGAAAGCATTCATTATAGCTGCGACAGCTAAATGAACAACTCCTTTCTGAGGTCCAAGCTACATAAATAAACATGATTGATGCATGACTCAAGTAGGAATGTACATTTCAGAATTGCAATCGGCAGACAAACATAATTAATTACCCATGTTAACCTTATTAAGCACATAAAATAAACAGGGTTTCTCAAAATAGTATATCCATTAGTTATGTTTGTAGTACTATGTTCTAACATATATTTATGACAATAATGTTTACCTTTGAAACTGAATCTTTCTGAAAAATAAAATGCATAGTTCCTCGTTTGATTCATTACAATTCCACGTCTAACTATTCTACTATTGGCATTATGCATGATTCAATAATTGTTTTCTTAATGGAATTAATCGCGTGGTTCATTGTTTGACATTCTGCTGCAGTGTTTGTTTTTATGGCAAGGTCAACTAACCAAAGTTGTACACTATTTTTCTAATAGCTTTGATCAAGGTATTCCATTATATTTGCAAGTCGTTCAAAAACGAATTGTCTATCACTATCTTAATATCATTTAATGTTTTTCTATAATATCTTATTTTAATTATTTTGTTTCTAGTGTCAGGCTTGTCTATATTGAATTTGCCAATACTCAATACTCAGAATGGCAGCTTAACAACCATTAAAATTACAAGACGAATAAGTTCCAAGACAGATCCTATCAATACGGATCAAATTGTACAGATAAAATGATTACCCATCGAAGCTGTGTCTCCTGGACCATTTCATTCCAGAAGGAAGCAAAATCTTCAAAGATCTGACTAAGGTTTCTGCCCACAACCAAATGCGAGTATCCCTTCACGGCGAGACACACTGTAACATAAATCATGAGTCATATTTCTAGTAGAAAAATGGTTAAAATTCCATCCTCAACTGATTTAGCCTATCGCAAATTCAGTTCGTTGATGTCCACATATGTAGTGTGTGAATAGTTTATATAACATCCGTAATAGATTTAATAAAGAATGTCTATTAGCAGCAGCGGCGGAGTCGGAGTCGGCGGCGGCGGCGGCGGCGGCGGCGGCGGCGGCAGTAACAGGAACTGGCGTTTACGCTGGCCCAGGCGTATGGACCAACATTGAGATGAAAGTGGTCCGAATACCTACCCACATCTGTTCCTCTGCCAATTGTAAATGTCAAGCCATATCCCTCAATGGCTGTGTCCGTAGCCAGGGTGACATAGGCACAGGAGAAGTCTGAAGAATGCTGAAATCATAATGTCATGTGTTCTCATTCTTCCTGTTTATGCTAATGTTGATTCTGCAACTGTTAGCATATATTCCCAGCTGGGAATTCGATATACCTACCCCCTGATAGAATGAACTGTTTAGGCAAAAATAGCATACAAAGAATTAATGCCTAAACAAGTACAATGGATATTGACGATAATAACTGATTTTCCAAAATTAACACATATCAACACATGTTATGTATAAATGTTTTCATAATTCCATATATATGTAGCAAAACCTGTGTACGGCGGAAACTAATTGGGACTTGAAAAATCTACGGTGCACCCCTCTCGCAAAGTGGTGTTCTCGACATCCGCAGTTGTAAGGACAGCTGTCGACTTGAGTGTTTGGAAAATAACATTAGAGGTCATTAACAATAATTTTGGAATGGACTGCTGCATTTGTATAAATGTATCTGCCAGTAGGTGGCAGCAGGTGGCCTCACTTTCACAACATGCGCTCATGACTACTGACACGTTTGTACTGTGTCACAACATGTGCAAAGACCATCCACATTCTTTTTCTCGCTTATCCGACTATCGCTCGGCTTCGTGAATTCGCCGAGAAAAGAATCTACATGCAGAGGTGTGGTCTCGTTATTACACAATGTCATCACTCCTACTCTTGGGTAGGCGTTCCCGTGAAACGCCAGCAGCCAATCGGCGTCAGTATTGAGCTGATACACTAAACATTTTTGGGGGTCTGATTTAACTTTTTCAGACGGACAGTTGTGTCAATACAATCAAAGTTTAAAGGTAATTCGAATTACACCGTATACACTGATAAAAATTAGCTCTTATTTTAAGAAATTATTAGCCAAATGCCCGGATGACATAACCCACTATAGCCCACTATAACTATAACCCACAACGAAAGAGACAAGGAAGACCAAAAATCAATTGGAGACGCTTCACACTACAATATCTTGATAAAGTGGGGGTCACCTGGCAAGAGGCCAAAGCTCTAGCCAAGAAAAGAGTGAGGTGGAGAAATATGGTTGGCGCCCTGTGCTCCTGAATGGGCCAAGAGGATTAAGTAGTTATAAGTACCCCAACTGATACCAGCTGGTAGGGTATATTTGGACTAGCTGCATAGTTGGAACCTTTCGACTCTCCAGGAATGTCTCATGGAAATGATGCAAGATCCAGGGTTCTCTCCTTGATACTGAAGAAGACATCAAACGAAGAAAAAGCTGGCGTTTGATGCTCATTCCAAGAAGTTTGGAGGTGTAATCAAACCAACCGCAGCCTGAAGATCAGAATCTTTGAGATACTGGGTCAGAGTATCTTTCTGTACAACTCAGAAATCTGGACTATGACGTCAACTCTCACTGGTCAAGTGAATGCATTCCAGCGTCGATTGCTCAGAATGGTAATTAATATCAGGTGGCCAGACAAGATAAGTAATGACGACCTCAGAGCTATCGCTAAACACACAGACTGGAGTGACAAAATGCATGAGAGAAGATTCAGATGGTGTGGTCATCTGCTGCGCATGTCTTAACACACCCCTGCAAGGAGAGCATTGGCCGAAGCAGAGATGGATGAGCGGAGACCCAAGGGCCGTCCAAAGCTAACCTGGCTGGCCCCGATGAAGAAGAACCTGGTAAAACACGAAATCAGCTGGAAACGAGCTAAGGAAATGGCACAGGATCGGGTCTGGTGGAAGGCTTTTAAGTGGAGGATAACTGCAGCAATGCACCCCGCTTGTGGAAGCTGAAGGATGATGTTCCAAAAGTCACGATAAGTTATCAGTGACACTTTACACGTTTGTTTTACATGATATTGCGCCTAGTTTGAGTATGATGGTTTTGCAAGGGGTATTCCTAATAAACATTTGTTCACACAATGCTTAGAGCGCTAAATGAAAGATGGGAAATCAAAACTATAAAATTACATCTTCTATAATTGGTTTAAATGTATTTAAAATGTGCCATATATACTTATATATTTATGTTTTCAGATACATGTGTACGTTCTCATTCATATTGCGCAAGAAAACTAGAACATTATGATAGTCTGCATATAAACAAATTCCACTCTACCGAAACGGCTCTTCTCAAGATACACAGTGATATAGTTGACAGCATGGACAATAGCAAAGTCACAGCTAGCACTCGCTTTACTAGATCTCTCAACTGCTTTCGATACGATTGATCATATAATCCTTTTACAACACCAACACTGTCACAGCTTTTCGGTGGTTGAAATCATATTTTTCAGACAGACACCAAAGCATTAACACATCTTGCCCACAATACCTTCCATTCGAAGTAAGCCACATGAATCTGTCCTTGGCCATGTTCTATTTAGCTTATATAATACGTCTCTCAGCCAAGTCATTGCTAATCATAATCTCAGTCATCACCTGTATGCTGTATTATCATGATACGACAGTTGACTTCAATTTATTTGTTACATTTCAACAGTCACAGCCTTTTAACTATTTAACAACGTCAACTATACCATGGCGTCTACGTTCACTGCCTTTATTTTCTGCCACGACACCTGGATTATAATCAACAGACAGATGTAATACTCACGACAGAGTCTGACCCATCTCCACTTAAAGAAGTCGGGAAACGGACATCTCTCACGGTCAGCGACGTAATTTTGGTGGGCAGTGCCATTTGTAACTTGTCGGCCTATATGTTTTGTAACCGGTAATAATGCGAGTGCGTTGCGTCTGTCTGTGTTGTGAACGTCGATACAGCTATTGGCAAATAGAAGCAAAGAGTACATGCAATGAATCATGTGACTGCATTTCGACCTGTTGACACAGAGTTACATCATTAATAATTCCCCTGTAGACTAGAGTGATAAGCCATCTAGCTGCCGGGAAGCAGGCGTGGACCACCGACCCGCATCTCATTGCGTGGCAGAAACAGTTCCAGCCTCTGCCATAACATAGGGTAGTACTGTTTAAAATGTGAACATAACTTGACAAATATAAGTCTAGCATGTGAAAGTGTTTAACTTGAACATCTGTCATTGTCCCCAGGCTTAGGCCTAGACGGGTAACTCAAGTGGTGGTCTGTATGCATAGCTGTTGACACTAACAGGTTTTTAATGGGGTACACGCATGCAAGCATGTATATGTGGTGATATTCTGATTATTACTGATAAAGATGATTGCCATATGCAGATCCCCGGATTTTACAATTTATCAGTCATTAGTTGATACATGTACAGAACACTTTAGAAAGTTCAGCTTCGATCATGTTTAGTGGTGCTACTGTTATAGTTAATATGTTATGGAATTTGATACACAAGGTGCATAGATAGATCGTGCATGTACTACAGTATTAGGTAACTGTCCCTACAGTTAAGCCAGATCACCTTGGTGCCGTCTCTCCCTTTGAACTTACACAAATTAATTGCTTTGGGAGGTGGCTGGGAGAGGACTGATCTTGACCATTCCCTAGAGACATGTGCATTGAGTATAGTTGACGTTGTTAAATAGTTAAAAGGCTGTGACTGTTGAAATGTAACAAATAAATTGAAGTCAACTGTCGTATCATGATAATACAGCATACAGGTGATGACTGAGATTATGATTAGCAATGACTTGTTTGTAAACAACAGTGGAATGACAGCAAGGCTAGTCAGGCAATGCATATGTGAAATTTACAGCATTGTTGACTGTTGAGTTTATGCTATTAGGGGCTTATACATGTAGCATGCTAGTATTACATACTTACTTACATACCTACATGTATGTTAGGGAATTTATGGATAAACAATTCTATTATTGATATATTTGTACTGAATAAGATAACATGTATTTTATAGGCAACATTGTGAAAAGCACCTATGTGTTGGAACTATGGTACTTAATAGATGTTTGATGTATCATCTTGTCTTACACTACGATATGCAAATAGCTTATTTGTTCTGTTTATATTTGTACAGGCTAACGCAAATCCTGGCTCACTCCTGATTGCATCCAGTCAACTTTAATACCATCTGTATTACGGTGTTTAATACCTTTTTATACCATCTTTTCTTTCATCTTTCATTTTTGGTCTTAACCTTTGTAATAATTCTGCTCTTTCTTTTGGTTGTATTTTGAACTTTTGGTTGACATTTTGTACTTTGATGTGGTACTGAAGTTAAATCATGTGCAATGACTAAGAAACTTGGTTTTGTATTATTTTTGTATCTAAGCTGTAATAAACGCAATTTTATCTTGCAAACTTGCCTTACAGTGGTCTATTGTTAATTTAGGCATAAGCTTAATTACCACCCGCAGCCTACATGTTATTGTAGCGATTTAACAGTCACATTAGTGACACATAAGTTGATTTTACTAATAATGTCCCTGACATTATTATCTGCTCAGTAGTTTGTATTTGTTTCATGGGCAGCCAGTGTAGGTTGGTCAGAACAGGTATGACGTGATCGCGTTTCTTAGTTCTGCCTATGAGTTTCATTTAGTTACAAGCTGCATGTATCCTCTGATTTATATATTTATTTATAGTAGAAAAAACATATTTGTAACATTTAGCTACAAGCAGCATGCACCATCTGAATCAAGTAGCTACAAACAGAAACTAGCATATAAAGCTACATTATTTTAGATGCAAGCTACACACACACACACACACACACACACACACACACACACACACACACACACACACACACACACACACACACACACACACACACACACACACACACACACACACAAACAAACACACACACACACAAACAAACACACACACACACAAACAAACACACACACACACACACACACACACACACACACACACACACACACACACACACACACACACATATATATATATATATATGTGTATGTGCATGTGCATGTGCATGTGCATGTGTATGTATATGTATATATATAAATATATATATAATATATATATATTATATATAATAAAAGACTTACTTTAAACATAATATGTATACAAAATATATAAAGAAACTGAACATTTAATATGTTCCCTTATTCAGAATAACAGCATAACAGACACTTATTTGTCCAAAGTGGCCAATACAGGGAGGCTTGATATTATATATACAGGTGTCTCAATGAGTTTACCTCTGTCTATAAACAGCCACTCATGAATGACATAGATCAACATGCCTGAGCACTAGTAGTTGTCATAGTTCAACAAACTGCTTAAGTTAAGTTAGCCAAAGAACAAGTGTCCACTACACCAGTGCCACGTTACAACACAATCATACAATATTTAGCAGTCTAGTACCCTCACTGAGATAGCAATATATCGTTTTTAGAGTTTGACTAGAAGCTTAAAATGTGTTACGTTATATATATATAGATGACCCATAACATAACATTTATGTAATTATGTAAAATACCCGGACTATGCTGCATTCCAGTTGCCCTGTCGCACCACGTTCACGGTCTATTCAAGCAGTTGCCCTGTCGCACCACGTTCACGGTCTATTCAAGCAGTTGCCCTGTCGCACCACGTTCACGGTCTATTCAAGCAATTGCCCTGTCGCACCACGTTCACGGTCTATTCAAGCAGTTGCCCTGTCGCACCACGTTCACGGTCTATTCAAGCAGCGAGTAAATCGTTGTGATTTTTCAAGACAATGGGTTTTTGCAACAAAAAAAACATGATTTTTGGAAATATTTATTGTATATAAGTATTCATGCTATTTTTTTTTATATTTCTGGCCTGAAACACACTTGTTATTATGTGTACTTTTATTGATCAAAATGGGGTTCAGTTGATACTGAATATTGGCACGAAATTTTTGCATTTATAAAACATACTAAAAATAGCCATTTTCAATAATCGATATTTGGATCAATAAATGACAAATTCCTTTGCTGAGAGTTCCTTAGAAGAGTGTCATTTGATAATGCAGTTGTTATTCTTTACTGCCAGGTCAGAAGTTGTTTTGGGGTAGAAAACAATAAACAATGACATTTATATGAAATCTGTGATTTATCAACAACAGTTTCGAACGAACCCCGTTTTGTACCAGAAGTAAAAGACAAATATATGTGGAAGCTGAGTGATGATGAGCGTGCGGAGCGCCTCTAGGGAACGATCCAGGAACCACATTACATCCGCCTTTTCAAGTTGGCTTGGTTATTATAAAACATGCAGTATGTTAGCACAGAAAATGGTTGGTTTCAAAGTTAAAACAGACCGAATGATTATTCTACGGCACTGCTAAATTTGTGTATTTATCAACTTTACTGCTGCCAGAATGGCTTGCACAGGGAACCTGGAAAATTCCATTTTCCCAGTCTTTCATGTGGCGCCTCCAGTTCACCGGAGGTGTCGCTCCCCACTGCGTGGTGTCTCCCCAGAACGATGTACACCTCAAACGAAGCAGCATTCGTTTGTTTCTTTGCTTGCGTTTATCACTTCCTCTTTGTTCTTGGGACGACTATGAACTCAGTCAGTATCTTTAAGATTTATATGCTAATTAAGAGCTGTTTTTTTTTCTGATGGTTTAGATTTTGGTAATTAGTATTATTTCTACCTAACTAATTGCTTTTAGAATCCAACAAGAAGTAATTGAATTCGTCCATATTCCATCGCATCATGTCACAAGAGTTTTATTCTATTTTATCACATGGACGGGATATTATGGATTTGTGGTTTGCATTTTTTGGTTGCAGTCGATTGTATATTTTGAATCTAAGCAGTCAGCTGGTGATAATGCTATGTGGATAATAGTTTGACAGAGACTTACCACCATACAAGCTACAATGTAAATGCAGTAAAGCATGATATTTCTCAAATAAATTTGTTTCAGAAGTAATGTTGTGATGCTTCACACAAGATAAATGCACATCCCGCAGGAAACCAACTTTGGTAGTGTTTTGTCGAATGGTTTTATGAAATGGCACACGAGAGTGTAACACTGGTGGAAGATCAAAATGCATAAAATGTTATTGCACTTTACTAGTGTAAATAGCTACACATAATGATTGCAATTATACATCTTTAGCACTGGAGCTTGTTGTGTTTATTTAGGCGTCGCCCATAGCTTTATATCAATTATGTGATCCATATTGTCGGTGGTATAGTTGGTACATACTGAGTTATACTGATATTCTCTTCTCAAGTCGTCAGCCTTGTGGCAGGTCGGTACCTTGTCTTCATCTCTATTCCATCTCACCTGCTGCTTTCTTTTCTTCATATTTTCACTATCGTCTGCTTTAACGAGCGACTTCGTTCTTTATCTTGTCTCTCCTATTTGTTAGCTTTTCCCTTCAGTTACTGGTTTTAAAAGTTCTTTGTCTAATGCATTGTGTCCTGTCCCATTTTCTGTTTCTGTCCAGTAATTGTTTTATCTGAATATTAACTGTAATCGGTTCTCTACACTTTATATGTGTATCTTCTCCACACACACACATCTCAAATATTTCCTATGTTATAATGTTCCCGAATCTCAGTCTTCAGGTTTCTACTGCATATGATACTTTGTTCCACATCACTGCTTTTATTATTCTTTTCTTTTGTATTCTATTCATTGCCTGTCACTGATATGGCCATGTTAGAAACACCTCAAGGGTGCCTACTTTTCCAGAAACCCTTGTTGTGCTCAAACATCTGGTAAGATTCAAGTGTTGTGTGATATTACACTTCTATCTTCATTTAGCAATATAATTATGTCAATCAAGAGACTAATAATTAACTGAAGCCAGTGTCTTCTGTTATGGATTGGATGCAGTAAGTATATTCTGCATTTTCAGAATATTTCTACATCAAAGTTTTGATCATTAGATTACTGGTTGGATGTCAGTGTGTCAACTTTGTAGACCTTAACATACATTCTACAGTAACCTGTTAAAATAGCAAGATGATGTGTGTAGATAAATGTAATTTCTCAAAAATGTCAACAATGTTTGGCAAGATCAAATTGTCTACAAGCGTTCGTGTGGTGCATACCCCTGTCACGTGTTATGGCCACTTACCTAGATGCACCTCTAAGATGCTATGTGCATTATTTTCTCTGTGTGTGCTTGGCCCTTCATCAGTGCTCCTGCTTCCATTTCATACCGAATATTGCAGTGGATACTATTTTAGCTGATCGCTTGTGTCGCTTATATCGTGATGGTATGGAAATATATCGTGATGGTATGGAAATATATCGTGCTGGTATGGAAATATATCGTGCTGGTATGGAAATATATTGCATCGCAGTTGGAAATGTGAAATTGGCTTCCAATTCAGAAAATCTGGGTAAGATGCTAAGTTTGTTTTGCTGGTGGTTTGGTCCACGGTAACCACTACAATAAGTGCCAATACAATAAGTGCCATTTGTCACAACGACCTGAACATGTGAGTTAAAAGTATGTTTTTCGAAACTTGGTGATTGTGATTAGTGTCTACTGGTGTGTAAACTATCAATGCATGCGACTATACTTTATTATCTGTGCACTTACAAATGGTTTAACTATGCACAGGGAAGAAGATTATTTACACCACTTCGCGCATTATTGAGAAGTTAGCTTAAAATGCTTAATTGTTGAAACGGGGCTAGTTGTAGATACATTGGGCTTCGCTTAATAGGTAGATGAAAGTCGCAATTTAGTTATGTAAATCTCGCCGGAGTTTGTCAATATGACAACAGCCAGAGTCAATAATATTTCCAGTTGTGTAATGTTTATTTGTTTAATATAAATATTGGTTTATAGTCTGAAGTTTTTCCAGGAAAACGTGTTGTGCTATTATGTGTGTGACCGGCAGGTTAAGTGGCACAATTTATCATGCTGGGAATAGTGAATGATTCTATCCCAACCATTTTGATTGTACTAAATAACTTATTCTTGATTATCCACGATTATTACACTACTTCATGGTGTGGTGTTCATTCATGTCCTGTCGTAGTCCTGGTTGTGTTTGTTTCTTGCAAAACGTCGTTAGAACAGATAGGATTGCCACAATATATGATTGGTTTTAAATTTGTAGAACACACTGCGACTTGTGCCCAGTGCTTGTTATATGAATCTTTGTATCGCTTGTTTGGTATTTCACCCCACAGCACCTTACACTGTATGGCAACAGGTGAACATTTAAGCGGAAACTGGAAAGTGTGGATAGTCTTTATTCAGATATCTCTAGTGACCATTATCCATATGTACCAACCTTGAGTGGTGCACACGATATGATTATCTATGGTTTCATATGCATCCTCCAAAGGAGTTCGCCAGGTGAACTGGGATATATTTATTGGATCGCACAAGACTTTGGCACAGCTGACTGCGCACAGCTAAAATGTTTGCGAAAGTCGCTCTTCGGACGTGTTTTTAACGAATTATGTTATTTACGTACGGTTTGACAAAAGGGGTCATATCCCCTAATGAAAGAAAAGCTTTGTTCAAAATGCATAAAAATTATAATAAAATTGTATTAAAATTCCTGTCTCTGTAAGACCTTTCAGAAAATCTGTAAGACTTATTAGTAAACCGTTAGGGTTGGCACCTTTATCTCACCAGTGCTAAAGTGTGTTGCACGTGTGCATGTTATTGCATGCTGTTCTGGGTCTGCATCAGTTCTGTTGCATTATATCATATATCATGACCAACAGTTTAGTTAAAGTTTACATTACACCAAACAGTATATGACCAAATAAGACAATACAGTTTCTCAATAAACAAATTCATACTCTTTTCTCTGTTTGCACAGTTTGACATGGAAAAATTCTGCATTTATACTTTTGTAGAGAGAATTATCACTTTAAGGCCAGTAGCTCTAATTAATATGTTGTTATGACTATCATAAGAATTAATTACATTTGTGAAGCCAAATAAATGTCATACACATTCTGTTAAGTATAGTACGGTATGTCTGGAACATTATTTCAGTTCAGTTAATGCATAAAGTTATTTTATCTAGTACCCAGTATTTACACTTGGAACTATCTGCATAAGCATATAAATATACGCAGCTGTGTCCCTGACTTAAACTATAACAAGGTAACTAAAACCGTAGCACAAGATAAACGGTCTAGAACACCAATTTTGCCAGCATAGTATATACCTATTTTCTTTCAAGCTTTTGACTGGTTAAAGATTTTTGCTTGTTTCAACATGCCATGCCATTTTGGTATGGAAGCGTTAAATGTTTTGCACAATGCTTTACGCCGCAAAGGTCACAATTTGGTATTACAACTTCACTCCCACTACCACTGTGGTTGTTCAAGGTAAATAGAACTTTGTCAGTATTTAAAATATCTTAACAGAAGCTTCCCCATCATAATCCATGTGTATTTGATGTATATTTGCACTAATAACGTCAACGTACTTCAACGTACTCCTGTATGGATCGGAAGCCTGGACATTGATCAAATCTCTGGAAAAGCAGTTGAATGGCTGCTACACTAGACTACTGCGAACGGTGTTCAATGTTCACTGGATGAGGATAACAGACAAGATTCAGGAGCGCAGAATGCGGTTTGCTGGACACAACACAAGGCAAGCGTGGACACAATTGTCAAAACTAATACGACGCACGGACACGCTTCAAGGGGTCCTAAAATCGGATGCTGGTGTGACAGATACAGAGGAATTAACTGCATGTATGAAGGAGAGAGCTGAATGGCGAGACATCAAATTCCGAAGCGTTTCGACCAGAGGAATCATACGTTATTATTTAAAATGAATGTCTCGATTCTTAGAAGCTTGATCAACAATTAGTACATGCTGGTACATTTTCAACATGCAAAAACGTCTATATCATAATCGCTTGATATGGATTTTTATCCAAGATGCAGACTGATAATTTTTTTTTACCTGTGTTCGTTTACGAAAAATGTTTTCTTTAGTAGACAGATTTACAGTAATATGGTTAATTAAGGTAGCTATGGTTGTTATGCTTAAGAACACCATATGTAGATGCATGACGTACATTGATTGATGGTTTCTAATGCTGTTAAAGTTGCACAGATATACAATAGTCAAATGTTTGACATATCAGTATTATCACACAGGAAAGACTTGTGAATTCCAGTGTCATATTGTCAAAATTGTGCCATGTATGGTCGTTTTTAATATTCTGTATTTCCTCACATACAGTACCATAATTTACACAGCAATAATAATAATACTAATGCTTTGGATGTGTTTCTCCGATTATTATGTTTAGCCTTGCATAATTTCCACAAACTTTTATTGTGAAAATAAAATGTTGATTAGTATAAATTATTCATGACTTTGCACGATGCCTACATGTGTAGCAGCTGCAGTGCACCTGGTATCATGTTTGCGTTCTATTTTATTTATTTTTATTTATTTTATTTACATTGCCTTTCGTTTTCAACAACAGATTCGACACAGGAGAACTGATCTACCATCCGGATCTGCTGGACGATCCAGAGCTAAGATCCGGCAAACACAGGAAACTCATGACATTCCCATCGTACATGGTTCGTGCTAGTTGTCACATACACGTGTGTTGTTGTTTTTTTGTCTGTGTGCAGTCATCTGAAACAATAAACGTTTTGATCATTGTGCGTTTCTAAATAGAAACCATAATCATGATCCTTAAATATCAATTCTCAATTAAATTTTCCCATGTCTCATTTCAGAACATATTTTATGTGGTATCTACCACGACAAACTTGATTGTTTTTACAATTTTTTTGTGATGAAAACATCTGAAAAACTATTGAATTAGTTTTAGTCCAACTGAGCTGGAAAACGGCAAAAGTTCTTTGTGTTGCAAACATAGAGGCTAAATTCAAATTTAAGCATCACTGAACCTGATTCGTGATACGCTAAATGCATCTTTAACAAAAGGCGTTGCCACAAAACATCTACCTTGCAACATTGAGTAAACTGTATTTGAACAATTACCCATTACACAGAGCAGGTGTTTGGACACAAACAAGATATGTTTGTGTTCAAGCGCAAGTTCAAGATTGTATGTTTCTCTCGGACCTACAGACATCAGTGATTGACTACGTCCGACCGTCAGACCTGAAGAAGGAGCTAAATGAGAAATTCCGTGAAATGTTTCCCCTTGTTCTGCTGTCACTGAGCAAGCTGCGTAGTCTGAAGCGAGACATGCACAGGATCGCACTCAGCAAAGGTCTGCTTCTCCAATGACAAAACTGTTTATACAGGCTGCAAGAAGGCAGGATGCCGGAAAGAAAGAGTTATTTGCACTATTTAGAGAGAAAATCCTTTGTTCTTTTGTTGGTTTCATCTCTGGTTTGTGAAAGGCAAAACATTTAGTACAAAAATATCTAAATATCCCTCAAAGTTGCAGTTCAACAAGACTGTTTGTTGTCTTTCTACATTTATGCTATAAAAAATATGTAATCTCTCCTCTCGTGCCCACGTTTAAAATGCTTTTTAAAAGTTTAATTATAGAGGTGACTTTTCGATGAACACTAGCACGCCGCCATTCTAACGCACGTCATCACACAATAACACAACGTGACGATGCTGCTTCGTTATAATCAATTAATCTTTACTCTATTGTGAAACAATGGATTAGGCCTACTTTGGTTTCTGCACACACCGCAAAATTGTTCAATCGCGCTATGATCAACCCGAAGGTTTCGATGTAAAGAAACCGTGAAATATTATGTATTGGAGTATACATACATTAGTGACATCACATATATGTGCATGAACATAATAAAACCACGCGAATCTACAAAGTAAATATAATTTTATTAATTTCATGATTTGCAGCATGCTTTGCCGCTGCAACTTATTCCAATGTGCGTCCGTTAGATAAACAGTTTGTTTAAATGAAGACGCGTATCAGGTAACATTCTTCTGTGTGTAACAATGTTTTTTCTTGGTAATTTTATAGCAGTGCACATAATGATGTTATAGTTTGTCGTATTGCACGTAATAACTGAAAATATTTCTTTGTAATTGTTTCGTTTTGCAAATATAATTATTTTAGGTTAATGTTAAACCCTACCTAACGTAACGTGCTTGCGTATGATTAACTAACTCTACTTATTTTACTGCTTACTCATTTTCGTCATTGCAAAAATACTGTAACGATTTCAGTGTTGCCAACCCTACGCATGCATGGGTTTTCTGATAATCCTGCGCATATGACGATATATATATATGACAACCGTACGCATATCCTATGCATATAACGTTATATCTGACAATCACACGCATGTTTTTTAAGGGTCAGCTCATACGGGCAGTGCGAAGTTTCATGTGGGCAACATTTTTGAGCAACTCCAAGATGGTCACCAATTGTGCTTTATGTCGCGCGTTGCTTGCAGTAAAATGAGGACATCCCGACAACCGCTGAATTTGTGAATGAAATATGCTGTTGTTAAAATTGCAGTGCTACAATTATTGATTTAAAAATCATGAAACACATTTTATGGAATATCGACGAAAAAATAAACTTCATATAAAGGCTATACAAATGTCAATGTCATTACCGTCAACCCAGAGAAGGTAGACATTTGCCCGGGAACGTTTTAAGACTAATTACGATTATTATTATTAGATGAAGTTATTTTTTTTCTTAGTCTAATTTTAATATTATATATTAAAATATAAGATTCATAAAACTCTCATACAGGCAGAGCAGGTATTTCATACGGGCAATTTGCCCGTACGAGAAGCCTCGATCATGCGTATAGTCTAGGAATATGTGACGATATATCTAAAATTATATCTGACAATTCAGCTACATCGCGCCGATGATTACACCAACTTCAGTTCAAATTTCGAGTAAATTTCCTCATGCTTTCCTTCAAATTTTGGCAACCCTGCGATACAGAGACAGGGCCAACTTCGTGTTTAGTCGATCGAAATAGTCCTCCTGTTTCACTTGAATAAGCCGTCAGCGAAGAGCTTCTGCCAGCGACTGCCTTGGGGATATTCGTATTCGTCGAGAGAGCCTGCCTTCATCTCGGTGCCGTATCCAGGTTTCTGGAAGTGCAAAGAATGAGAAGATGCAATGATTGCTAGTTACGGTAGAATGTGTAACCATACAAATAACCACACTGTGTATATGCTTGTTTGCGTGCGTGCGTGCGTGCGTGCGTGCGTACACGTTCCTGCTATATGGTCTCCTAGTGTCATGGATTAACCTCTTAAAGGAACAATTTCAAGAGCCTCGTTCTGTCCCGCACTGTGTTATGAGGAACATCGGATACATGGAACAATTTGGCCAACAAAGTCCCAACAATACCATGTTCCATATAGCGAGAGTCGACTGTAAAGTGATACTAACGGTCGGTGCGTGGTAGCTGCCTCCCTTAACAATGACGGGGTGCACGAAATGCTCGTGAAGATGATCAACGTACTCCAGTACTCTGCAAGCAAACATCCAATGTTTCAAGGGCCGTAGATGCAGTGGTACAGTACATGCATTGGACTAAGTCAAGTAAGCGTCAAAGCATAGCTGCTTAGCAAGATCACACCGGTTTTTAACAACAATTATCAATATGAACACAGCTTTGTTGATCTATTGTACTAAACTCCATCGCTTAGCAAGAGATACAAATGTATTCTTAACATACAGTGATCAAGCTGTAGAATATAAAATAAATCGCGAATGTTCGACAACACGAAGGGTTGCATCTTGGGAAATCTTGAGGAGAACACGAATTGAATTTGGTGGATTATATATTTGTCTAAAGCGTGGAATATTGATCAGATAAGTATTATTATTGCCTGTATATTAAACATAAACTTACAAGCGTCCTTGTTTAGTCAATAGTTGCTGTTAAAATTTAGCTATAGGAGTAATTTAGGGTAGTTTATATCGTAGATCTCCGAAGACGCGGTAGCGCGAGCGATAATTAAGGGTTGTTGTTGTCAGTTGATTGGGTACATAATACGAGACATAATATTATTGTAAATAATCTAGTGCATATTAAATATTGAAAACCTGAATATTTTGTTTTAGCAACATTTATTGTTAAAAGTTAGCCGTAGGTAGTATTTCAGTGTAATTTAAAGAAGGTCACTGAAATTTCGTTAGCGCGAGCGATATTACGTTTTATTTGTTAGTCAGCTGTTACATAGAAAGTAAGTTGCAAGGCAGTAGTTGTAAATTGAATTAAGACATAAGTAAAATACTATAAAGTGTGTATTACAACACAAAAACAGTCTTTGTGAAGACTACCTAGTATAAATTGATTATAAACGGATTATAAACAAATACAAATTTAATTTCTAACATGGCGCCGTGCAAACGCCAAGTAAAGGCGAAACGTAATTTGATATGTTCTAGCTGCGACAGCTGGATAGACTTTGCAAAGTCCGGGTGTGTAAATTCGTGGGCGGAGGTGCAGGCGGATGATTATCATTTCGTGTGTAGGGGGTGTATGACGGTGAAATATCTGCAGGAGCAGGTGATTGAGCTAAGGCATATGATTTTGATGATGACAGGGCAGGGTGAGACAGAATGTGGGGAGAATGATGAGAGCAGAGGTGGTGAGACCAAGGAGAGCAGAGAGGGTGAGACCGAGGAGAGCAGAGGTGGTGAGACCGAGGAGAGCAGAGGTGGTGAGACCGAGGAGAGCAGAGGTAGTGAAAACGAGGAAAACAGGGGTGGTGAGAACAAGGAGAGCAGTGGCAATGTGAGGGAGAAAGCTGGTAAGAAGAAGAAAGATGGAAAAAGGAAGAATGTGCAACAAAAGGAAGATAACCGAGTGAGTGAAGAGGGATTGTCAGGTGGCAGGATGGTCGAGGACAACAAGAGCAGAGAAAAGGATAAGACTGTGGATCAGAAGAAGAAAGATGACAGAAGGCAAAGAATGCAACAAAAGAGAGGTAAGCGGGTGAGTGGAGAGGGATTGCCAGGTGGTAAGACAGTAAAGGTTGATGATATGAGAGAAAGGGGGCATACTAGTAGTGTGCAACAGGAAAGGAGCTTTGCTGATGTAGTATCACAGGGGAAAGCGAGGAAAGCCCGGGTATTTATGGGGGATTCCATCATTAGGAAAGTGGATAAAATTGTAAATAGAGGAGATGACATAACAGTATGCCTACCAGGGGCAAAAGTAGAGGATATAGCAGAGAAGGCAGGACAAGTCATGGGTGGTGGCACGGGAGGTGCTGTTCTCGTGCATGTGGGAACGAACAATGCAGAGAAGGAGGGAACGTCAGCCATCATTGGTAAGTACAGGAGGTTGATCAAGACACTTAAAGAGGCACGAGTTGGACAGATTGTATTGTCGGGGATATTACCAATAATGGGAGGCAGGGGTGAGGAATATAGGAACTGTAGGAGGATGGCGATCAACACACAGGTACAGAAGGTATGTATGGAGGAGGGAGTAGGCTTCGTAGACATGTGGTTAAACTTTGTGGGAAGAGGTGACTTTTTCATGAGAGATGGACTTCATCTGACAGGGAAGGGCGCTGCAGTTCTTGGGTGTGAGTTTGTCAGAGTTGTCGACAAGGGCACAGGTACCATAAATTATTTAAACTAGATGCGCAGGGGGAACTGACAGAGAAAACTCAAAGGAGTACTACTACAAATACACATCGGAAGAAATGTTCACCAATAATTTCGGACAATGAACTTAAATGTGTATGCTTAAATGCCAGGAGCATAGTAAATAAAAAAAGTGAGTTAGACATTATGGTAGCAGATATTGATCCTCATGTAATAGGCATCACAGAATCATGGGCAAATGAAGATATAGTAGATGCTGAGTTAGCACTGCCAGGCTATGTAATGTTTAGGAAGGATAGACAAGTAAGAAGGGGAGGTGGAGTAATTTTATATATTAAAGAATCTATCCAAGCATATGAAATAACACTGAAAAGTGAAGCAGATAGTGTGGAAGCAATTTGGTGTAACATAGTTACCAGGAACTCAACATTAACAATAGGAGTAGTTTATCGTAGTCCTAACATAGGACAAGAGGAAGACGTAAAATTACAAAATGCGATAAGGGAGGTGAGCAAGGGAGAATGTGTTATAATGGGTGATTTTAACCATGGCCATATACAGTGGGAATCATTAGAGAGTGCTGGAGGTGACGACCATCAGTTTCTACTTCTAACACAGGATTGTTTCCTTACTCAACATGTCTTGGAACCAACCAGAGGTGGGAATGTGTTAGATTTAATTTTGTCTTCTCAAAATGAACTAGTTGACAATGTTAAAGTACACGAACCTTTGGGTTCAAGTGACCATAACCAAATCCATTTTAATATAAAAGTAAAAACAGGGAATACATATAAAAAACAATGGAGGAGGAACTTCAACAAAGGCAAATATAAAGTGATGAGAACATATCTAGCAAATATAGATTGGAATAACTTGCTGAAGAACAAGACAGCAACAGAATGCTGGACTTGTTTAAAATATGAGATTGAGGGCATTATTGAGAAATTTGTTCCATTAAGAAAACAAGGGAAAAGGTCCAGGAAAAAACACCTGTCAAAAGAAGCTATTAGAGCAAAAATTGCTCACAAACAGATGCTGTGGAGGGTCTATAAACAAACTGGAAATGTAGAAGACTACACAAACTACAAAGAGGCACTTAACCTAGCTACAACTGAAATTAGAAAATCTAAAAGAACCTTTGAAAAAAAATTGGCAGGTAATATAAAAAATGACAGCAAGAGTTTCTATGCTTATGTTCGAGATAAGGTCGGACCACTTGAAAACAACAGTGAAAACATAATTTCAGACGGGTTCCAAATGGCAGAGGTCCTGAATGAGTATTTCAGCTCAGTTTTTACCACAGAAGATATCAGCTCACTTCCAGTTCCATTGACTAAATTTGAGGGCAATAAATCAGAACATTTAGGGCAGTTATTTGTAACTCCTGAGATGATAGCAAAGAAAATTAAGAAGATGAAAGATAATAAATCACCTGGAGTTGATGGGATACCACCAAAACTGCTTAAGGAAATTGTTGAGCAAATTAGTACACCACTTGCAAAATTGTTTAACTTGTCACTAGAAGAAGGAATAGTTCCTTCAGAATGGAAAGAAGCAAACATTACGCCGCTATTTAAGAAGGGATCGAGGAAGAAGCCAGAAAATTACAGACCAGTGAGTTTAACATCAGTTGTATGTAAATTACTCGAAACATTAATTAGAGACCACATGGTGGAATTCCTTGTAAAACATAAATTAATAAATACATCTCAACATGGATTCCTAAAAGCAAGGTCATGTCTAACCAATCTCTTATGTTTTTTGGAAGAAATTACAAAGTGGGTAGATGACGGGTCACCAGTGGATGTTGTCTACTTAGATTTTCAGAAAGCTTTCGATAAAGTGCCACATCAAAGATTGTTACTTAAACTAAAAGCCCATGGTATAGGCAATGATGTAATCAACTGGATAGAAAAATGGCTTACACACAGAAGACAGAGAGTAATAGTAGATGGTGAGATTTCAAACTGGAAATCTGTTTTGAGTGGGGTACCACAGGGATCAGTATTAGGCCCTATACTGTTTTTAATATATATAAATGATTTGGAGGATGACATATCTAGCAATGTACTCAAATTTGCAGATGACACAAAAGTATTCAGAAAGGTTACTAATGATACAGATAAACAAAGTTTACAGGATGATCTAGAAAAATTTGTTAAATGGTCAGAAAAATGGCAAATGTTATTCAATTTTGGGAAGTGTAAATGTATACACATAGGACATGGAAATATGGACGAGGAATATAAAATGGGGGATGCTGTACTAGGTAGAACCACACAAGAAAAGGATTTAGGAGTAACATTTAGTGCTGACATGAAAGTTTCAGAGCAATGTGGGATTGCTGCTTCGAAAGGAAATCAAATTCTAGGGCTAATTAGGAGAACTATCACATATAAGGAGAAACATGTAATTGTACCCCTGTACAAAGCAATAGTTAGACCACATTTGGAATATTGTATTCAAGCATGGAGGCCATATCGTAAAAAAGACATAGACAAGCTAGAAAGAATACAACGAAGAGCAACTAAAATGGTTCCAGAATTAAGAGACCTTAGTTACGAAAGTCGCTTATTACAGTGTGGTTTGACAACACTAGAGACCAGGAGACTAAGAGGAGACCAAATAGAAGTGTTTAAAATAGTGAACGGTTATGAGGATGTTAATAGGAATATGTTCTTCAAACTTAAAGAAGGCAGTAGAACCAGAGGTCACAAAGCAGCATTAGTTAAGGAGCAGTGTAGGTTGGACATGAGAAAGTACTCTTTCTCACAGAGGGTGATAAATGAATGGAACAAACTGCCAAATGATTGTGTTAATGCTAGTAGTGTGAATATGTTTAAAAATAGAATTGACAGATATCTGATAAGGGCGGGCTACACATAGATGAGAAAATTGTTGGACTCTCGATAAGCCATTGGCTTCCTTGTCCACTTGCCATCTGGAACTTGTTGTTCGAGATGGCAATCTTGTTAAATCTTGTTAAAAAAACACTTCATCTAGTACAAAATAGATAATAATATTAATTTTGCTAGTTGTCTAATAATTTTACGTTACACATTTTACATTTACACAACTAACCTGTCTTTTCTGGTCTTGGACACACATATATAGTCGAATATTGCCATGTGTTGGACCATCTCACAGAGCCCTACCCCTCCAGCATGGGGACATACGGGCACTGCAAGCCGAAAAGTGATATTGCTTGTTAGACACCGCTAAGACCAATATAAACTGTTTGTTGTAACATGACACTGCAAGCAAGACCAAACCATCCATCAGCAACTGCAGGTCAAATCATCCCCAACTAGACACGCAGACTCGGCCATTGACAAGCAAGAAAGTCAGGCATTGTCGTCATCCAAAGAAAGAAACCTATTAAACAAGCATTATTCATAGCCAAACGTTTGATATAACGATTCCAGGAGCTATTTGCGCAAATGAAGCTCTTGTTCTCACACCATATGCAATTTTTATAAAATAAAAATGTAACCCCTAAGTTATAAGAGAATCAGCCGCTTAATATAATCACACTGTTCTGGCCCAAAGTGATTCTGTCAGGCGGAGTCCACTGTACGTGTGATGGTGTTCCGTAGTACCTCCAAACTTGGCAGCCATCAGCAAGACGGAGATGATCTCGTTGGGGCCGGCGAGTCGACAGCTATCTATTTGGCAGAACTGTAGCGCGTCCGCCTGCAGGAACTGTTTGAACATGACGCGATTGTGGCAGTGTTCGCCGGTCGCCACGCCAATGCCCAGCGGCTTCAGGGCCTAAAAGAAATGCAGTAACACGTTCAGCTATAGATAAATAATTATCATCACGTGAATTAAACTATGTGAGCCAAAATATTGCAGGAACACATTATTGAGATGGTCAAGTTACAATTGGCTTTTGACAAATTGTTACCTTAAAAAAACGCTTTCAAATACTGCCAATGCATTAATTGATGTCAGTAAAGATGTAATGTTCCAATAAGTAATTTTAGTCATTTCATGCATAATAACTGTCAGATGTAATCCTCTGCAGAAACACTTATGTATGGTAAACGACTCCCGGTTTGACAACAACATGAGCACACCTTTGCAATCTTCGCATGACCCAGGATATCATCTGGTGAAGTTGGCTCTTCAATCCAAGTTAGGTTGTACTTGGCCAAAGGTTTCATCCACTCAATAGCCTGATCCACATCCCAAATCTGATTGGCGTCAACCATCTGGAGTTGTTCAAAACCATAGACGACTATAGTTAGCATGTTTTACGTCAACGTTTTTAAAGGATTTCCAACCGTTTACGGCTTCAATCGAAATGACACGACTAAGCGCATGGCTGTGGTATATTTACGGTATTGCAGGATATGCGTTGTTGTAAATACGTACATTAACAGTACAAAAGATAGCCAAGGGAAGACATCGCACTCTGAAAGCGATATCACTGTAAAATATTGCAGCAACAACAACACTGGTTGATACAAAGACTCTGCATGTTTCTCGAAGCATTTTATATGACTTCTTTATACCTTCATTAGAATGCAAAAAGGTGTTTCTTCTTCAAGTTTCGGAGTCCAAAAAAGTTAAATATTGACTACACGATGGCAAAATTATAAATGAGGTATTCTTGTGAGACTTGTCACTGTGACATGAAAAATATTTCTGTGGTTGGATAGGTTCTCAGCAATGTCTTCCTCGTCCAACACACAGGATAAATGGACATCACTAGAAGTGCGTGTGATTACACGTCATGACATCACTAGAAGTGCGTGTGATACACGTCATGACATCACTAGAAGTGCGTGTGATACACGTCATGACATCCCTAGAAGGGCGTGTGATACACGTCATGCCATCACTAGAAGTGCGTGTGATACACGTCATGCCATCACTAGAAGTGCGTGTGATACACGTCATGCCATCACTAGAAGTGCGTGTGATACACGTCATGCCATCACTAGAAGTGCGTGTGATACACGTCATGCCATCACTAGAAGTGCGTGTGATACACGTCATGACGTCACTAGAAGTGCGTGTGATACACGTCATGCCATCACTAGAAGTGCGTGTGATACACGTCATGCCGTCACTAGAAGTGCGTGTGATACATGTCATGACATCACTAGAAGTGCGTGTGATACACGTCATGACATCACTAGAAGTGCGTGTGATACACGTCATGCCATCACTAGAAGTGTGTGTGATACACGTCATGCCATCACTAGAAGTGCATGTGATACATGTCATGACATCACTAGAAGTGCGTGTGATACACGTCATGACATCACTAGAAGTGCGTGTGATACACGTCATGCCATCACTAGAAGTGCGTGTGATACACGTCATGCCATCACTAGAAGTGCGTGTGATACACGTCATGACATCACTAGAAGTGTGTGTGATACACGTCATACCATCACTAGAAGTGCGTGTGATACACGTCATGCCATCACTAGAAGTGCGTGTGATACACGTCATGACATCACTAGAAGTGCGTGTGATACACGTCATGACATCACTAGAAGTGCGTGTGATAAACGTCATGCCATCATTAGAAGTGCGTGTGATACACGTCATGCCATCACTAGAAGTGCGTGTGATACACGTCATGACATCACTAGAAGTTCGTGTGATACACGTCATGACATCACTAGAAGTGCGTGTGATACACGTCATGACATCACTAGAAGTGCGTGTGATACACGTCATGACATCAATAGAAGTGCGTGTGATACACGTGCTGACATCATTGCTGTGGTCACTTTACATTGCTGTAAACACCAAAACACTCCTGCCATAATAGTGATATTATTAAAATTGTCTTCGAAATTTGCCTGGGAAAATGTAATGCCATCAGTCAAATAAACCCCCTTTCTGGACAAAATGAACCACGTCGATTAAAATATACGATGTCCATACCAGCTTATTGTCATCTCCGATCTCTCGTCTTACAAGGGCCAATCGTCTCATGTCGTCCTCCAAGGTTACTCCCACTTTCGCTTTGAAGCTACCACAATCAGATACAAAGTTAATGTATGCAGCAATATACGATATGTATAAAATGATTTACCACACAGGATACATTATTAAACTAGTTGCAATGTGATTATTTTTGTAACTAAGAGTCCCTATAGCGATTTGTTGCTGACATATAAAGAGGAAGTAATTACATATAAAAGAGTGTAGAGAGTAAAATACAAATTAAGTTTACAACAACACTATTTCTGTGTCCTTATTGTTACTGTAGACATGCGTCGTTGTGGGTGATATGAGAGACACCATGAACGTACCTTTTGAACCCATCAGCAAGAGCTTCTTTGCACAGCTGAAAAACACGTATCAAAAACAGGTTTAAATTAGATGGAAATACACTTGTACTTTGAGCCGGGACTGTGTGGCCATTATGTTTTGCCAGATCCAATGAGCATATCCCAGTGTGCACGGCACGGTCCTTTTGAGTATGCTTGCAATGCAATGGACGCAACCAATCATATGTGTTCGTTTGTGATCTTTTTAATGTCTACTATAAGTGTTACAATTACAGGTGTGCACCACTCATGCTTGGCACCTATGCAGAAATAGAGTGCTAAAATCACAAACACCACAAGCACATCGACATTATAACAATTGTAAAATCGCTGAACAGATATGTCATGGACACTTGGACAACAGACTATGTAGCCACCACTTGAATGGTCTGTACCAGTGCTCATTGTCCGTCTGACCATTGTCCATTTTACCACTGTCTATTTTACCACTGTCTATTTTACCGCTGTCCATTACCATTGTTACCAGTGTCCGTTTTACCACCAATCCTACGCTGTAGATGAAACGATTTACCAAATAATTAAATAATGCCATACCTGAACGACTTTCTCATCGCTGTAACCCATCCATGCAATAGAAGTTGTATACGCCGTGATGCCATTGGCTAAAACGTCAGCCTCTACAAACAATTTATGTTTAGTAGTAAAACATTAGGTAATTTATAGCAACAACATTTACCTAAGAAAGGAGTGAAGACATATTGCAACAGAACACAGCAGTGTTGCAAATATATATAATTAAGATTTCAGCAATGAAACAAATCTGATACACACCCCTCTCTTCCTTCCCTGCTTGGCCTTTCTGGAGGATCTCTGAAGAATAAAAAATTTTAAATGTATTTATTACGAATTATTTAAGCAGGCTCAATAACAGTATTTCTTCAAATGTGAGATTAAAAAACACCTGATATATTTTCACGTCGTCTGGACTCTTGGAACGAATGGAAGAGGAATGGTTAATGAAGACCGCGTCTGAGATACGAGGACTGGGTTAAGATAGACTGGCAGAAGTGAGAGGGGAGATGAGAACGGGAACGAGAGATAGGAGGAGTGGAGACAGGTTGTGGAGACGGCAGTCTGTGGGAACAGTGGAAGGAAAAAAAACAATGACCAGTATCGATGTCAACCTCACCCCGGACACAGCAGAGAACAGAACAACAACAACAACAACAGTAAATAGACATGCACAACAATGACAGGTAACAGTTCACCCAGTTGTACACATTCGTATATGTTGTCTTTAGTCTGTGATTACAAATATTAAACGTTGTTGATTTACACGCTACTCTTGTGTACTCACCTAATGCTTCATCTTTAGACAGCGCGTCAGTTCTAAAACATACAATTCACACACGATGCAGATATTCCCATTCCAATTCTGTGCAATGTATCCAAGACCATATAAAAAACACAAAGCAGAAGGTTACTGTGCTAACAACGGGATGCCTGAAATACTTGATTGTGTCAAAGTACTAGAACGTAAAAGTACTAGAGAGAGAGAGAGAGAGAGAGAGGGAGAGGGAGAGGGAGAGGGAGAGGGAGAGGGAGAGGGAGAGGGAGAGAGAGGAGAGTTCTTCTGCCTTTCAGGATCATTTATAACAGTTTTAAACTGCTTGCATGAATTGGCTTAAAATTTAAGTTATAAAATTAAATTGACATTCTCTCTATGTAACTGTACTTACATATAGCTGAAGTCTACAACGGAGAGTAACCTCTCAGGCTCCTGTTAACAGAATTGATTTGGAGGTAATTATGATACATGGCTTTTGTATTGAAAACAAATTAAAACAATATTTTCTTAGATTAACGATTAATCATAATGAGCAGGTGGACTGAAAACAAATTGTTTTCAGTAACATTACACTAGTTATACAACAAGAAACGATAAGAAATATGTTAACCACTTATTTGATAATAAATCTTCAAAGTGTTCTATTGTCCTACCATGTCAACCAGCAATTTCCACATTGGCTGAAACAAATGCAACACAACATGTTAAGCCATTTTCTTGTGCACGCATTGCATAGTATCACTTATTACAAACATCAATGAAACACCTACATAATATTATATAAAATGTAGATACCTTGAGCTGATATATTTGAATATGTTACACCACTGAACATTGAAATCCAGTCTGTAAATTAATAAAATTTTTGGTATGTTATCTTCAGAAGTGAAAGCATTGCTACCCTTTATTAAAATATTTATATTTCAAAATTCATCTTTATGCTACTAATACATTACCTTTTCTTCGATTTTGGCCCACAGGTCCCAGATAGCATTCATTATAGCTCCGACAGCTAAATGAACAACTCCTTTCTGAGGTCCAAGCTACATAAATAAACATAATTAATGCATGCCTCAAGTAGGAATGTACATTTCATAATTGCAATTGGCATACAAAAAATAATTCATGATGCCATGTTAACGGTATTAAGCACATAAAATAATTTTTTTAATATTTTCTCAAAATAGTATATGAATTAATTACGTTTGCAGTACTATTTTTTAACATTTATTTATGGCCATATGTTGATAATTAAACTGAATCTTTCTAAAAAATAAAATGAATAGTTCTTTATTTGAATCATTATAATTCTATGTTTAACTCCTCTTAGATTTTGCATACGCATGTTTTAATAATTGTTTTCGTAATGGAATTAATAGTGTGGTTCAATATTCGACATTCTGCTGCACTGTTTATTTTATGGCAAGGTCAACAAACCAAAGTTGTACACTATTTTGTAATAGCTTTACAATCAAGGAGTTCCATTATATGTCCAATAACAGCCAGAATAAATTTACCATTATATATATATATTTTTTTTATTATGAGGTAACGAATTGTCCATCACTATATTTAACGTTTCTCTATAATGTCTTTATTCTCTATTATTTTTATTATTTCATTTCTAGTGTCAGGCTTATCTATGTTGAATGTTCTAATCCTAAGTACTTACAGAATGGCAGCTTAACAACCATTAAAATTACAAGACGAATAAGTTCCAAGACAGATCCTATCAAGACGGATCAAATTGTACAGATAAAATGATTACCCATCGAAGCTGTGTCTCCTGGACCATTTCATTCCAGAAGGAAGCAAAATCTTCAAAGATCTGACTAAGGTTTCTGCCCACAACCAAATGCGAGTATCCCTTCACGGCGAGACACACTGTAACATAAATCATGAGTCATGTTTCTATAGTAGAAATTTTTTTTTATTCCACCCTCAACTGATTTATCCTATCGTAAATGCGGTTCGTTGATGTCCATATATGTAGTGTGTGAATAGTTTATGTAACATATATATCTGCGGCGACAGCGGCTGCAGGTGGCGCTTGCGGTTACGCTGGCCCCGGCGTATGGACAAAGTGGCCCGAATACCTACCCACATCTGTTCCTCTGCCATTTGTAAATGTCAAGCCATATCCTTCAATGGCTGTGTCTGTAGCCAGGGTGACATAGGCACAGGAGTAGTCCGGAGAATGCTGAAGTCACAATTAATGTCATGTGTTCTCATTTTTCCTGTTAATACCGGGGTATTAAAGTGGATTCTGCAACTGATATCACATTCGATATGACTACCCCCTGACAGAATGAACTGCATGCTTAGGCAAAAACAGCACAAACAGAGTTAATGCCTAAAAAGTAAATAGTAAATATTGATGATAATAACTGATTTTTCACATGGATTGATTTTCACATTCTATCAACTGATCATATTGTGTGTAAATGTTTTCATAATTAAAAAAAATTATAAATTGGGATTTGAACAGTCTACCGTGCACCCCTCTCATAAAATGGTATTTTCAACATCCTCAGTTGTAAGGAGACAGCTGTCGACTTGAGAGTTGAGAGGAAAATAATACAGAGGTTATTAAAAAAAAAATGGAATGGACTGCTGAGTTTATTTAAATGTATTTGCCAGTAGGTGGCAGCATTTTTACAACACTTATGAGTGCTCACACTTTTGTTTTGTGTCACAACATATACGTGCAAAGATCATGCACATCCTTAATCTCGCTTATCTGACTCTCGCTCAGCTTTGTGAATTCGCCGAGATCGAAGAGAGTATAGATGCAGAGGCATGGTCTTGTTGCTACCCACTGTCACCATTCCATTTTATGTAGGCTTTCCCGTGAAGCGCCAGCAGCCAATCGACGTCACTATCGAGATTTAACAAGATTTAACAAGATTGCCATCCCAAACAGCAAGTTCCAGATGGTAAGTGGACAAGGAAGCCATTGGCTTATCGAGAGTCCAACAATTTTCTCATCTATATGTATCCGGCCCTTATCAAATATCTGTCAATTCTATTTTTAAACATATTCACACTACTAGCATTAACACAATCATTTGGCAGTTTGTTCCATTCATTTATCACCCTCTGTGAGAAAGAGTACTTTCTCATGTCCAACTTACACTGCTCCTTAACTAATGCTGCTTTGTGCTCTCTAGTTCTACTGCCTTCTTTAAGTTTGAAGAACATATTCCTGTCAACATCCTCATAACCATTCACTATTTTAAACACTTCTATTTGGTCTCCTCTTAGTCTCCTGGTCTCTAGTGTTGTCAAACCACATTGTAATAAGCGACTTTCGTAACTAAGGTCTCTCAATTCTGGAATCATTTTAGTTGCTCTTCGTTGTATTCTTTCTAGCTTGTTTATGTACTATTTATGATATGGCCTCCATGCTTGAATACAGTATTCCAAATGTGGTCTAACTATTGCTTTGTACAGGGGTACAATTAGCTGTTTCTCCTTATACATGATAGTTCTCCTAATTAGCCCTAGAACTTGATTTCCTTTTGAAGCAGCAATCCCACATTGCTCTGAAACTTTCATGTCAGCACTAAATGTTACTCCTAAGTCCTTGTGTGGTTCTACCTAGCACAGCATTCCCCATTTTATATTTTTCGTCCATGTTTTCATGTCCTATGTGTATACATTTACACTTCCAAAAATTGAATAACATTTGCCATTTTTCTGACCATTTAACTAATTTATCTAGATCATCCTCTAAACTTTGTTTATCTGTATCATTAGTAACCTTTCTGAATACTTTTGTGTCATCTGCACATTTTAGTACTTTGCTAGATATGTCATCTTCCAAATCATTTATAAATATTAAACACAGTATAGTGCCTAATACCAATCCCTGTGGTACCCCACTCAACACCAGTTTGAAATCTCACCATCTACTATTACTCTCTGTCTTCTGTGTGTAAGCCACTTTTCTATCCAGTTGATTACATCATTACCTATACCATGGGCTTTTAGTTTAAGTAACAATCTTTGATGTGGCACTTTATCAAAAGCTTTCTGAAAATCTAAGTAGACGACATCCACTGGTGACCCGTCATCTACAGATGAGATGCTATACTAAAAATGTTTTTGCCTATTTAAACTTTTTTCAGTCGGACAGCACCGTGGACGACCTTTGACATGTGCAAGCACTTATGGACCAACTCAAAAGACATACCTTTGATACGAAACCAATGTCATTTAACCCCATAGCTATAGTCTATATGCTCCTTGGCTCAGTGTTAACAACGCGAGACTGTTACATTGTGTTGGCCCCGGCTCATAAATAGAGCGAGCTCTGGACCCATGCCACTGGCAATGTGCAAGGACAAGCTAGGTCGCTGACATCAAAACATGCCTGCTGTAGTGTTCGCTTTCCCACAAAAAAGTTAACCCACCGACGGACTGTCTGGCGCAGTGACGGCAGTAAACATAGTGCATGGTTACCTACAGAGCCAACAGGTGATTGCGTCATGGATGCGTTTATTAGAGCGTTTTGCGCCATTTTCATTAGTACTAATAGTAGTATTTCTCATTTAATTTCTAAACGAACCCTCGTGCACTTCTGCATGCCTATGTCTAGGATTATAGCAATAGTTTCTTTCTTTTGGAGTTTAAATAGTCTTGCATTATTGGCTAGATTTGGCCATATGACAGGTGAGGTTGAATTAAAGCATTATAGATTTGTTTTAGTGTGCTAGATTGTATGAGTGATTTTATTTTATTTGAAATTGCAAAAATTTTGGAAATTTTCTTGCATTTTTCATTTGTATATTTTTCCAGTTTAGGTTTTTATCTATGCAGATACATAGACATTTAAAGTGCTCAACATTTTTACCCTATCACCATGTAGCATTATGTCAACTTGCATTTGGTTTTACTTATATTAAGTGAATGTTTGTTGGCTTTTATCAATTGAGATATCTTTAACAGTTCAATATTTACATCATTTGTGAGACCAACGAGGTCTTTGTTTTTGAAGAGTAGACTTGTATCATCTGCAAATAAGATAAAGTTTGCCTTATTTGATGATAATGGCATGTCATTTATATAGTTCAACAATAATACGGACCTGCATGGAGTTGCATGTTCAGTTGAACATTGTTTATGAAAATAATATTGGGATGCAAATAGTATTTTGTAAGAAAGCTAAACATGCCATTATAAATCAATTATAGTTTGTGAACAAACTGGCATCACCTGATTTGTAAAGTGGTATGACTTCGGCAATGTTTAGGTTATTGGGGAATATACCAGATCGTATCATAGAATTGAACATTTCAGTCATGGACAAAGCAATACTTTCCACATTTTGCTAGTCCATAAATGGAACAAAAATAATCTACTTTCAAGGCAAAAGGGTTTGTTGGATTCGGGCACAATATGTACATCACCAATGCACAATTATATGTTTTATATGTAAATTATTAAATATTTTGAATGTAAAAATTAATGTCATCACCTTTGTCTACTGCTGTTGGCAGTGGCGTATTTAGGTGGGATGCCATTGGGCCACGCCCCCCATATTTAGACGGCAGGTCATTGGGCCACGCCACCCGGCTTACATTTAATTTTGTTTTCCGTTCCACCACTACATGGTAGCACGGATGACTAGACTTTTCCCCTTTAGCCTCCCCTTTGCGAGATCCTAAATACGCCACTGCACGTTGACAAACATGACGTACGCCCGGATTTTGTCTAGACAAGGTCAACCATTGTTGTAGGCAAAGTCAATCGCCCTACAATGTTTTTCTATCTGGCTGTTGCTACTAGTAGGGGCGAAGGTCTCGTGCATCAAAAGCTTAAGTATTTTCATAGCGCCTGTAGGCTATACCTATCATAAACAGTAATTACTTGCGAGTCAGCGCAGCCAGGGCAGGAGCAGCACTGTATTTAGCTGTCATTGTCATGATACGTAAGTCAACTTCAGTTACTGTGTTATATTTCAACAGCCAGAGCTTTTTAACTGTAAGATGACATGCCCTTATTGTATGCC
>OY759265.1:18309857-18532357 GCA_963662155.1 Lamellibrachia columna | reverse complement strand
TGAGAACGAGTGCTTCCTGATGTCCAATCTACATTGATCCTTTACTAATTTTACCTCATGTCCTCTAGTTCTGCTATCCTTCTTGAGTGAGAAAAACATTTCTATCAATATTTTCATACCCATTCAATATCTTAAAAACTTCAATATGATCTCCTCTTAACCTCCTTGTCTCTAGAGTTGTTAAACCACATTCTTTCAGGCGTTCTTCATAACTAAGGTCTCTAAGTTCTGGAATCATTTTAGTTGCTCTCCTTTGTATGCGTTCAAGCGCATCTATATCCTTCTTACGATATGGTCTCCATGCTTGTATCCAGTATTCTAAATGAGGTCTAACTATTGCTTTATAAAGAGGTATAATTAACTTTTTTCCCTTGTATGTTTCTTCTAATCAATCCAAGAATTTGATTACCCTTTGAAGCTGCAATACCACACTGCTCTGAAACTTTCATATCAGCGCTTATTGTAACTCCTAAGTAAGATGTGTTGATACAGGTAAGATGTGTTGATACAGGTAAGCATCCTGCATTGCATCGAAAAACTTGGCTGCTATAGATTGTTCGCTCCCACTCACTGTGTTCTCCTCCCATTTGATCTCTGGGTAGTTGTAATCTCCCAGCAGCAGGATATGGGTATAGCCCAGCCTTTCTTGAATATGTTTCACTGCGTGAAATTTTTATATTGTTCTCATCGCTAGATTTCGGGGTCCTGTATACTGGGTCCTGTATAATTCCTGCTAACAACTTATCTTTGTCATTCAGCTTGAAACCAACATCGAGTCCTCTGTTTCCAGGTCAATCATTTCTTGACATGGGATAGTTGGCAGATCTTCGTGTATGTACACCAATACCCTCCACCACTAATACTTTCTCTTATATCACTCCTGAACATATTGTAAGAGTCCAAATTAATTTCACCGGAATTGCACCATGATTCAGTTATTCCTATACTCTTGGGCTTAAAACTCTCAACTTGTGTTTGAAACTGATGAAACTAGTTTTTTTATACTCTGTGCATTTGCTTGATAACAGTTGAACATGTAACACTGTGTTTGTGCCTGTTTATTTACATTGTCCGTGGTTGGGTTTGTGTGCCTCACTGGCTTGGGTTTGTGTGGCTCTGGTGTCTGAAGCACTAGCTCTGTCACCTGCTAGCCTTATCGGATATTCTGGGTCTTCCTTGTTTCTGTTGGCTCTGCTGTCTGAAGGACTAGCTCTGTCACCTGCTTGCCTTATCGGATATTCTGGGTCTTCCTTGTTTCTGTCGGCTCTGCTGTCTGAAGCACTAGCTCTGTCACCTACTTGCCTTATCGGATATTCTGGGTCTTCCTTGTTTCTGTCGGCTCTGCTATCTGAAGCACTAGCTCTGTCACCTACTTGCCTTATCGGATATTCTGGGTCTTCCTTGTTTCTGTCGGCTCTGCTGTCTGAAGCACTAGCTCTGTCACCTACTTGCCTTATCGGATATTCTGGGTCTTCCTTGTTTCTGTCGGCTCTGCTGTCTGAAGCACTAGCTCTGTCACCTGCTAGCCTTATCGGATATTCTGGGTCTTCCTTGTTTCTGTCGGCTCTGCTGTCTGAAGGACTAGCTCTGTCACCTGCTAGCCTTATCGGATATTCTGGGTCTTCCTTGTTTCTGTCGGCTCTGCTGTCTGAAGCACTAGCTCTGTCACGTACTTGCCTTATCGGATATTCTGGGTCTTCCTTGTTTCTGTCGGCTCTGCTGTCTGAAGCACTAGCTCTGTCACCTGCTAGCCTTATCGGATATTCTGGGTCTTCCTTGTTTCTGTCGGCTCTGCTGTCTGAAGGACTAGCTCTGTCACCTGCTAGCCTTATCGGATATTCTGGGTCTTCCTTGTTTCTGTCGGCTCTGCTGTCTGAAGCACTAGCTCTGTCACCTACTTGCCTTATCGGATATTCTGGGTCTTCCTTGTTTCTGTCGGCTCTGCTATCTGAAGCACTAGCTCTGTCACCTGCTTGCCTTATCGGATATTCTGGGTCTTCCTTGTTTCTGTCGGCTCTGCTGTCTGAAGCACTAGCTCTGTCACCTGCTTGCCTTATCGGATATTCTGGGTCTTCCTTGTTTCTGTCGGTTCTGGTATCTGAAGCACTAACTCTGTCACCTGCTTGCCTTATCGGACATTCTGGGTTTTTTCAGTGTTTTTCCATCAGGCCTTTATGGGATATGGTAACCAACAAAAAGTCTGCCCAAAATAACAACCTGCGATTCGCTTCTCCGGTCTTTTTTCTCTCTGCTTGGAAAATGAGCCGAGCACGACTAGTTACATAATCTTTTGTATGCGCCATAATTTATAAACAGACTTCTAAACGTCAAATAGAACGAATTCATCACCAACGAGGAAGTCCTTGAAATAACAAATGCAGAGCCAATCAATTCAGCCATATTGAAAAGAAGATATTTGGGCCATGTCCTTGGAATGCCGCCAACGAGAACACCAAAGCAAACGTGCTACTGGAAACCATCTGGAAAGAGTCAGCCCAAAAGAAATGTACAAAAGAACCATCGCGAGAGAGGCATGTACCCAGAACATAAAGACACAGGACTTAGAAAGAATGGCTGAAGATGGGATGGCGTCGATGGGAGTGAGTCAGTAAATAAGTAAGTCAATACGTTTGTATGTCGTCGTCGACAACGCACTGTGAATGCTTATACTAAAAACATAGTTGAATAAACTTTCAGGTATGGTGTTACCTCCATACAGTCAGCACCACGTGATTCCATCTGCGTCTTTCATGCACCCAGTAAAGCCCCCACAAAAAGTTCGTATCAGGACCCCACATCATTAACCCGGCACTGGCTCTGCCTCCCATTATTAGTAAAACCCCTGACACAATTATCTGCTCAGTAGTTGGCATTCGATGCGCGGTTTCATGGGCAGCCAATGTAGGTTGTTCAGAACAGGTGTGACGTGATCGTATTTCTCAATTCTGGTTATGAGACGGACTGCAATATTTTGCACTCTCTGGAGAAAATGTTTAGAATTCCCGTAGAGCAGACGATTTCCACTTTCAAGGCGAGATATCATGTAGGTATGCACAATAATCTCAGTGGTTTTCCGATCCAGAAAATGTCTTCTTTACGCCTTCTTCGTTATTGTCTATATATTACTATACAATTCTATAGAGTACAGTAGAATATTGTATAAAAATTTGTAAAATGCTATAAATTCTATAGAATATTTTTTAATTCTATAGAAATGTCTCCGCAAATATCCTATAGAATAATATATAAAATATTCTGTGGAATATTATATAATAAATATATAGAATATTTTCTAAAGTCTGTGTCTCCGCAAAAATCCTATAGAATATTCTATAACAATTCGATAGACGACTTTTCCAGTGATTTGTTGACACAACAAACGAGGTCGTCACTGGACCATACGTTCACTACATATGTCGGCGATGACAAAAATATACGCGCACAAACACATGTTTGAACGAGGATACGTAACTGTAAACAATAAATCATTCAGCGACGGTTGACTACGCGCCGGCCCACACGTAGCCCCGAGACAGGGCACAATGTTAGGCCCGGGCTACACATACTACCAAACCGTCGTGAGTCGGCTATTCAGCTGATCCACGACGGTCGTGGATCCCGGATGCCCGATCCAAGACGAATTAGTTGCATGTGTGGCCGCTCCCGTCGGCACAAAATCGAACCCACGACTAGTCGTCGATCGGGTTTTTCGCTAATCCACAATCGGCTGTTCACCGGATCGACGACAGTTGCATATGTAGCCGCGCAGGCGTCGCCAGCCAATCACACAGTGCAGCGTGACACATGACAACGACGACACGGAATTTACGAACAAGAGCGACAGTGGGTTTGACGAAGATTATTGAGATGTGGCGTGCAAGCCAAATATATATAGGCTAAAGAAATTCGCGGCTCGGCACAATATTGCCGAACACTTTTGTATGTGTGTGCGTGCGTGCGTGCGTGCGTGCGTGCGTGCGTGCGTGCGTGCGTGCGTGCGTGCGGGCGGGAGTGCTTGCGTGCTTGTATGGTCGGATCCACAGATGACCTTTCCACAATTCTCTTCGACGTCGGCGACGACGTCGAACCAGCAAAATTGCGGCAATGGCGAGTGCTACATTTACTTTTTTTGTAAGAGGCGCCATTTTATTTCTGGTACTGCTTATCAGCACTAGGGAGAGCGCGCACATGCAGTTCACACTATAGACACCAGGTTTTTCGGCGGCGGCGGCGGCGGCGGCGGCGGCGGCGGCGGCGGCGGCGGCGGCGGCGGCGGCGGCGGCGGCGGCGGCGGCGGCGGCGGCGGCGGCGGCGGCGGCGGCGGCGGCGGCGGCGGCGGCGGCGGCGGCGGCGGCGGCGGCGGCGGCGGCGGCGGCGGCGGCGGCGGCGGCGGCGGCGGCGGCGGCGGCGGCGGCGGCGGCGGCGGCGGCGGCGGCGGCGGCGGCGGCGGCGGCGGCGGCGGCGGCAGAGTCGAATCGCCGACTCGTTAGTTGTATATGTAGCCGCAACACAATCGCCGACTGGTGGCCCAGTTGCATGTCTAGCCGCTCTAATCGGGGATCCTGAGTCGGCGATTGCGAATCGGCTACTAATAAGTTGCATATGTAGCCGCACTGATCGCCGACTCACGACTGTTTGGTTATTTTGTGGCCGGGGCTTTGGACAACACTCGAAGACCGTAAACGTCTTCCGAGAATCCCCAGTCGACAATGGTCGTACTTCGCTTCTACAGACTTCAAATAATCCTCACGAACCCTCGTACATTCATTTATTCTTCACACATTACATACATCAGTTGTTCACCTCTCCACATCTCTTAACAAGAAAAGTTAACAAAATAAATAACATGTTATACGAGTCTCAATAAATGATACATCCACAACGTTCATAATTAATATCGACGCGTTGCACGTGAAAGTTCCAGTGAAACAGACAGGCAACAAAGACAGCTACGTAAAATGGCCCCGTCGTAATATCAGTACGTTAGCAGTATGTGTCACAAAATGGAACAAGACAAGCTTCCATTTCATTCTCTCAAACCTTCCACCAACAGCGCATGATAACTATCAATTTGCATTAACATGCACATGCAATTCGAACCATAACCCAATAAAGGCTACTTCATTCGCAGCACTTTTAGAACATAATTGGAAATTACCAGTTTGTTGATGTCAAGGTTATTTTAAAAGTAGACTGTTGCATTGTCGATGACACCGACATTCAGCCAAGAGCAGAAATGATCATGTGACCTATATTTACCAGTGATGTACATAATATGCCACGGTTAGATACAAGCAGCAATTACCATCAAAATTATTCTTAATTACAGTAGAAAATACCACCCGATTAATATTTAGATACAGGAGGCAATTACCATATGAATTATTCTTAATTACATGTAGAAAACACCACCTGATTTATATTTAGATACAAGCGGCAATGACCTTTTGAATTTTTTCTTAATTGTAATTGGAAAATACCACCTGATTTATATTTAGATACAGCAGGAATTACCATCTGAAATTTTCGTAATTACAAGCAGAACATACCACCTGATTTATATTTAGATACAGCAGGAATTACCATCTGAAATTTTCGTAATTACAAGCAGAACATACCACCTGATTTATATATAGATACATGCAGCAATTACCACCCGAATTATTGTTAATAACAGTAGAAAAAACACCTGATTTATATGTACATACAAACAGAAATTACCATATGAATTATTCTTAATTACATGTAGAAAATACCACCTGATTTATATTTAGATACAAGCAGCAATTACCATATGAATTATTCTAAATTACAAGTAGAAAATACCACCTGATTTATATTTAGATACAAGGAGCAATTACCATATAAATCATGTTTAGCAAACAAGTAACATCGAAGTTTCATTTAGTTACAAGTTGCACGTATCCTCTGGTTTATAGACACAAGTAGAAAAAGCATATTTGCAACATTCAGCTACAAGCAGCATGTACCATCTGAATCAAGTAGCTACAAATAGAAAGTAGCATATAAAGTTACATTTAGATACCAGCTATACATAAAGAAGCGTCTTGCGTATGTTTAGATAAACATAGTAAATGCCACCTAAATTATGTTAATTGAGAAATAAAAAGTAGTCAAAATTACATTCAGTTACAAACCAGAAGTATTATCATCTCAATTAGATATAGCTAAAAAATACCATCTAATTTATGTTAAAGCTCCCTCCTCAGTTGATTTAGTCCATCGCGAATTAGGTTTGTCGATGTTCGAATCTGTAATGTGTGTGTGCGTATGTGAATAGTTTGAATATTATGCACAGTTGGGTTAGATAAACTACATACCTTGCAAAAGTATGCACTCTTTTTAATAAAAGAGAGCACACTTTTGTTCAAACCATCGAAATAATTGACTTCGATTGATAGATTGCGTAACTTTAGAAAGTGTGAATAGCCTCATGTTATAGGGGCGGAGCCACTTTTGTAATTTTTCTGCAGAATTTTGATTGGACTCAGTAAAAAATAATTTCATAGTTTGTCCAACAATTTCATCAAAACCAAATTTGCACAAACAAGGTAGCATGTCGTAGTAAATACTAGGAATGTTTGATTGTTTTGTGAAGTGAGTCATGAGATGAGCAAAAACATTGAACTGAGGAGGGAGTTCCACGAGCAGTAAGTACTACGGTAATTATATGTCTACAAAGTTATGTTTGTAAAGAAGGATGTCTTCATCACAAAGCATGACCAATCTGCATAAAACAGCAGCTATGTGGTGTAGTGGATGACGTCTCTGCATTATGAAGCACAGTCAGCATGGATATAAACAGGAGCTATGTAGTGTAATGTATGACGTCTTTGCATTTCCACCATAAATCTTCAGTTGTCCCTTGTTCTGATAATGACTTTTGCGCATCCTTGTTCACGATTATGCTTAATGATTCTGTTTTGTTGCGCCTCTGAGCTCAGGTTCCTGAGGATATAAGCGCCATAGAAGTTAATTATTATTATTATTATTTTGAAGCAGTCAGCTTGGATATAAACAGGAGCTTTGTGGTGTAGCTGAAGACATCTGCTTTTACCAGCTTGTTTATATAAACATGTACAGATTGTGTAACTGCTAGCAGCGTGAATATGTTTAAAAACAAAGTTGACACATATCTCAGGAGGGCAGGTTACACATAGATGAAAAATTGCTGGACTCTTGATAAGCCAATGGCTTCCTTGTCCACTTGCCATCTGGGCCTTTGTCGTGGATGGCAATCTTGAAGCACACATAGTCAGCTCTGAAGTAAACAGGAGTTCTGTGGTATAGTTGATGTGTTTGGCTCACAATGCTTGGCCTACTAGGAGGAGAAGAGCAGGCGCTGGTAGTAGGGGTAGATGTCCTTGTCTGGCAGGTGCAGAGAGAACTCAAGGGCAACTAGAACACCACACTCAAATGACAGTAGGTCCTTGCGATGCAGTCGGAAGGTCTCTTCTAGCTCCTGGTGACAGAGAGGGGCAACAGGAGAGTGACAGAGACATGAGACAGTGGGTTACGTGCAGATTAGCATATCTGCAAGGAGCATAATAAATTAGAAAAATGAATTATACATTATGGTAGAAGATATTGACCCTCACATAACTGGTATAATTGAATCATGGGCCAACAAAGACATAGCGCACGCTGAATTTGGACTGACAGGATATGTAATGTTTAGGAGAGATCGAATAGGAAGAAGGGGAGGGGGAGTAATTTTATACATTAAAGAATCTATTCAGGCTTACGAAATAAATTAGAAAGGGAAGCAGATTGCGATGAAGCTGCTTGGTGCAACATAGTTGCAGGAAATTCAACATTAACTATTGGATTATTGTACCGGAGTTCAAATATAATTGAAGAGGATAACACAAAAATACAAAACGCTATAAAGGAAGTGAGTATAGGGGAATCATAATGGAAGATTTTAACCACAGACACATACAATGGAAATCTCAAGAGTACAGGGGGTGAGGACCAACAGTTTCTATTTTTAAAACAGAATAGCTTCCTTACTCAACACGTGCTAGAACCAACTGGGGAGAGAATGTATTAGATATAGTTTTGTCTCCACAAAATGAATTAGTTAAAATATCTCAAAATACATTAACCATTGCATAACATTAATCATAATCAAATACATTTTGACATCAAAGTAACATCAGAAAGTAAAAATAAAAAGAAATACAAAGGTAAATATAAAGTTATGAGAAAATATTTAGCAAAGCTAGATTGGAATAACATGCTGAGGAATAAGACCGCAATTGAATGTTGGAACATTCTAAAATAAAAAATTGAGAGTATCATTGATCAATTTGTTCCTTTAAAAAACAAGGAAAACTGTCTAGAAACAAACACTTGTCAAAAAAGCTATTAGAAAAATAGTGTTCAAGCAAACTATGTGGAGGGTTTATATGTGTACCAGAAAGGATGAAGACTACACAAATTACAGAGGTACTTAATGCAGCTATGACTGAAATTAGACAATCTAAAAGAAGCTATGAGCATACATTAGCATTAAAATGACAGCAAGAGTTATTATGCATATGTCAGGAGTAAACAAAACGTACGAGACGAGGTTGGACCACTAGAAGGCCGTGCTGGAAATATAATATCACAACGGTTTTTAATGGCGGAAGACCTAAATGGACACTTCTGTTCAGTGTTTACCAGAGAGAATATTAGTTCATTACCAGTTCCAGGTGCTAAATTTCAGGAGGCTAAATCGGACTATTTAGAACAGTTAATTGTCACTCCAGAAATGATAGCTAAGAAAATAAAGGCAATGAAGGATAATAAATCACCTGAAGTGGATGGAATTCTGCCAAAACTACTACTTGCAACTTGTCATTAAAAGAGGGAGTGGTTCCTTTTGAATGGAAAGGAGCAAACACCAAACCATTATTTAAAAAGGGTGCGAGAAATAAGTCGGAGAATTACAGACCAGTGAGTTTAACATCAGTGATTTATAAATTATTAGAAAAGTTAACAATGATGGTGATAAACAACATTTACAAAACGATTTAGACAAATAATTTGTTAACTAATAACTAATTATTAGTTAAAATTAATGGCCTGAAAATGGCAGATGTTATTAAATTTTGGGAAATGTAAATGCCTATACACAGGACAGGGGAACTTGGATGTAAATCATGAAATGGGAGACACTGTTCTAGATACTACCATCAAAGCTTTTAGGAGTAACAATAAGTGCTGATATGAAAGTTTCAGAGCAGTGTGGTATTGCAACTTCAAAGGGTAATTTGATTAGGAAAAATTTAACATACAAGGAAAAAAGGTAATTATACCTCTGTGTAATGCAATAGTTAGGCATAATTTAGAATACTGTATATAAGCTTGGAGACCATATCATAAGAAGGATATAGATATTCTTGAACGAATACACAGGAGACCAACCAAAAATTATTCCAGAACTGAAAGACCTTAGTTATGAAGAACGCCTGAAAGAATGTGGTTTAACAACCCTAGAAACAAGGAGGTTAAGAGATCAAATTGAAGATGCTGAATGAGCATAAAATACTGATAGAAATATTTTTTTCTCACTCAAGATAGTAGAATGAGGTAACATTAGTAAAGGATCAGTGTAGATTGGATATCAGAAGTACTCATTCTCACAGAGGACAATAAATGAATGGAACAAATTATCTACAGATTGTGCAACTGCTAGCAGCGTGAATATGTTTTAAAAAAAGGTTGGCACATATCTCAGGAGGGCAGGTTACACATAGATGAAAAAATGTTGGACTCTCGATAAGCCAATGACTTCCTTGTTCACTTGCCATCTGGGCCTTTGACTTGGATGGAATCTTGTTAAATCTCTACAATGATGAATGGTCTGAGAACACTGCGAAGTAAATGTTTATACAGTGGACTCTGATACAGCGGACTCTGATACAGTGAACTCTGATACAGTGGACTCTGATACAGCGGACTCTGATACAGCGGACTCTGATACAGCGGACTCTGATACAGTGGACTCTGATACAGTGGACTCTGATACAGCGGACTCTGATACTGCGAACTCTGATACAGTGGACTCTGATACAGTGGACTCTTATACAGTGGACTCTGATACAGTGAACTCTGATACAGTGGGCTCTGATACAGTGGACTCTGATACAGTGGACTCTGATACAGTGGACTCTGATACAGCGGACTCTGATACAGCGGACTCTGATACAGCGGACTCTGATACAGCGGACTCTGATACAGCGGACTCTGATACAGCGGACTCTGATACAGCGGACTCTGATACAGCGGACTCTGATACAGCGGACTCTGATACAGCGGACTCTGATACAGTGGACTCTGATACAGTGGACTCTGATACAGTGGACTCTGATACAGTGGACTCTGATACAGCGGACTCTGATACAGTGGACTCTGATACAGTGGACTCTGATACAGTGGACTCTGCTTAACAAAACCACAGTAAACAGAATCAGCCTTTTTAGTGGAATCAAAATGGTGGGGAAGGAATCACTCCCCATTCTCACTGTGCTAAGGTGCAAAACTTAATAGAATCATGTCTGCTGCTTAGTAGAATCAGACATCTACATGAAAAACCCCAAGGTTTTTTGACTAGAGATCAGTGTTTTGGTAGGAAAAAATTATACATTTACAGGTAAAACATTACAGAAACTGAAATATTATATCGCAGATATGCCCTCACAAGATTTACGTAATTACTCGTATTAATTAATTGCGACTTTTTTCTATCTTATCATCAAAATATGACTGACATTTAGTAGACATGATAGAAACTAGGAATGGTTGATAAAGACTAAATACTAACCTGCAGAAGCACAGTGAGATCAGATCCTTTGACATCATTCAGCTTGGCTGACAACAAGAGGCAGGCTCCTGCGACCAGCTTCCTGTTGGACTTGGTGATCAGATTCTGAAACACGGCCGAATAAAACATCTTAAAACAGCCCATAGAAACCAGTTACACAAATAGCATCTCACAAATTCAGATGGCGTTGTAATGTGCCTACAAGACCAGTTTCTTTTGAGGTAATCTTGCATTCAGTTAGACTGCATTCAGTTAGACTGCATTCAGTTAGACTGCATTCAGCTAGACTGCATGGTGTCAACAGAAGTAATGGTAATAAACAGATAAGAGTACTAAAACAATTAGAGGGTGTCACCGATATATCCAGGGTGGGGAAAAACCGCACGCACACACACACGCACGCACGCACGCACGCACGCACGCACGCACGCACACACACACGCACACACACACACATATTTCTACATACATTCTGACAGATCCAACCATTCATGAACCCATCTCCCTGTAATGCTCCATTAAGTTACTGCACACAGTACATCACACACCCCTCCATTCAGCAACCACTCTAACAAGTTAGCTGCACCCACACCTGCTGCTGCTGCTGCTGCTGCTGCTGCTGCTGCTGCTGCTGCTGCTGCTGCTGCATTATAAGTGTTCCTTACCTTGAGAATGATCTTCTCAAAGAACACATATGCTTCAGCCACAGTCCAGAGATCAATACCACACTGCAACAAACATCTCCGTCAGAAACAACATACCGAATAAATGATACTGGTCTGAGAAGTATGGAGAAATGTTTGCTGGATGTCACAAAGAAACATAATAATTACTGTGCAAGAATAATGCAAGATGTATAGAAATTAGTACTTCTACATATTATGATTGGCGTCAGCACTTGGTAAGTGGTCTTATGCACCAACTAGGGTTTGAAAAGGAAAAAGTAAGTATCAGCAATTGACAAACAAACATGCAAATGCAATGATGGCCTGATTGCAACATTTTTTGTAGCATAAATGTAAAACCAGGGATGAAGACAACAAAAGAATGGAAGATTTTCTCTCTAAATGGTGCAAAGAACTCGTGCTTTCCAGCATCCGGAAGTTGACAGCCTGAATGAACACAGAATTGTCAATGGAGAAGCAGACCTTGCTGTGTGCAATCCTGTGCATATCTTGCTTGAGGCTACGCAGCTTGCTCAGTGACAGCAGAACAAGGGGAAACATTTCACGGAACTTCTCATTTAGTTCCTTCTTCAGGTCTGACGGTCGGACGTAGTCAATCACTGATGTCTGTAGGTCAGAGAGAAACATAGAATCGTGAACTTGCGCTTGAACACAAACATATCTTGTTTGTGTCCAAAAACCTGCTCTGTGTAATGGGTAATTGTTCAAATACAATTTACTCAATGTTGCCAGGCAGATGTTTTGTGACAATGTCTTGTGTTAAAGATGCCTTCTCATTTCATTTAGCGTATCACAAATCGGGTTCAGTGATGTTTAAATCTGTAGCATGTGACTAGCATAAGTAATACGAAGAATTGACTTTGATCGTTAGATTAGGTAACTTATAAAAGTGAATTTAGCCTCGATATTTGCAACACAAAGAACTTTACCACATTTGCCCTTTTCCAACTCAGTTGGACTAAAACTAATTCAGATGATTTCATCAAAACAAATTTTCAAAAACAAACCAGTTTGTCGTAGATACTAGATACGTTCCATTTTTAACGAAATGCATCTGAAATGAGACATGGGAAACTAAACTAAACTAAACTAAACTAAACTGAGAATGCAGCTTTAAGGATCATGATTATAGTTTCTATTTAGAAATGCACAGTGAGAAAGGAAAACTTTCAATAACTTAAAATATTTACTCCACTAAACTGTCACCATAATTATCAAGGTAAAAATTACCAACCGATCAAAACGTTTATTGTTTCAGATGACTGCATATAGACAACAAAAACAACACACGTGTATGTGACAACCAGCACGAACCATGTACGATGGGAATGTCATGAGTGTCCGGTGTTTGCCGGATCTCAGCTCTGGATCGTCCAGCAGATCCGGATGGTAGACCAATTCTCCTGTGTCTGAATCTGTTGTCGAAAATGAAAGGCAATGTAAAAGTAATAATGCAGAGAACACAAACATGATGACAGGCTTACTGCAGCTGCTACACTTAGCAATGTAGGCACTATGCAAAGTCTTGAATAATTTATGCCAATTAAAGTTGTGTTTTTCACAATAACAGTTTTTTTAAAAGGAAATTATGCAAGGCTAAACATAATAACCAGAGAAACACATTAAAAACATTATTATTACTATTGTAAATTGTAATATGTGTAAATTATGGTACTGTATGTGAGTAAATACAGAATATTAAAAACGACCATACACGGCACAATTTTTACAGTATGACACTGGAATTCACAGGTCTTTCCTGTGTGATAATACTGATATGTCAAACATTTGACTATTTTCTATCTGTACAACTTTAACAGCGTTAGAAACCACCAATCAATGTACGTCAGGCATCTACATATTGTGTTCATAAGCATAACAACCATAGCTAACTCAATTAACCATATTACTGTAAATCTGTCTACTAAAGAAAACAGTTCTGGTAAAGGCACACAGGTCAAATTTGTTTCTCATACTGCATCTTGCATAAAAATCCATATCAAGCGATTATGATGTAAATGTTTTTGCATGTTAAAATTGTACCAGCATGTAATAATCGTTGACCAAGCTTCTAAGAATCAAGACATTCAGTTTAAATAATAACGGATTATTAGTGCAAATATACACCATATACACAAGGATTATGATGGGAAGCTTCTGTTAAAATATTTTAAATACTGACAGAGTTCTATTTAATTTGAACAACTACAGTGGTAGTGCGAATGAAGTGGTAATACCAACCTTTGACCTGTGCTGCATAAAGCATTATGCAAAACATTTAACGCTTCTGTGTCAAAATGGCATGGCATGTTGAAACAAACAAAAATCTTTAACCAGTCAAAAGCTTGAAAGAAAATAGGTGCATTCCTATGCTGGCAAAATTGGTGTTCTAGACCGTTTCCCTTGTGCCAAGTTACCTTGTTATAGGTTAAGTCAAGGACTCAGCTGGTATAGTCATATGCTTATGCAGATAGTTCCAAGTGTAAATACTGGGTACTAGATAAAATAATGCTATGCATTACCTGAACTGAAATGATGTTCCAGATATACCATACTATACTTAACAGAATGTGTGTGATATTTATTTGGGGTCACACATTTAATTAATTCTTATGATAGTCATAAGAACATATTAATTAGAGCTACTGGCCTTAAAGTGATCATTCTCTCTACAAAAGTATAAATGCAGATTTGTCCATGTCAAACTGTGCAAATACAGAAAAGAGTATGAATTTGTTTATTAAAAATCTGCATGGTCTTCTATTAGGTACTATACGGTATGGTGTAACGTAAACTTTAACTAAACTGTTGGTCATGACATATGATATAATGCAACAGAACTGATGCAGACCCAGAACAGCATGCAGTAACATGCACACGTGCAACACACTTTAGCACTGGTGAGATAAAGGCGCCAACTCTAACGGTTTACTAGTAAGTCTTACAGATTTTCTGAAAGGTCTTACGGACATAGGAATTTTAATATAATTTTTAGGCATTTTGAACAGCTTTTTTGCATTATGGGATATGACCCCTTTTGTCAAATCATATGCAAATAACATATAATTAGTTCAAAACACGACAGAAGAGCAACTTTCAGAAAATTTTAGCCTAGTGCAGTCAGCTGTGCCAAAGTCTTGTGCTGAATAGAAATGTGGATAATAAAAAATCTGCTATTTAGTAGAATCAAAATGGTTGGGACAGAATCATTCACTATTCCCAGCATGATAAATTGTGCCACTTAACCTGTCAGTTACACAAAAACACACATAATAGCACAAAACAGGTTTTCCTGGAAAAACTCCAGACAATAGACCAGTATCTTTGACACAATAAACTCTGGCTGTTGTAATATGGACAAACTCTTGTGAGATTTAGATAACTAAGTTGTGACTTTCATCTACCTAGTAATCGAAGTCCAATGTATCTACATAACCCTCAGTAATGTTTGGCAGTTTCTTAACTGGAATTATTCCCAGTGCTGCAGCAGTGCAATAAATGTCATCAAATACTAATCAGGACAATTATTATAATTTTGTAGCATAAATCATGTTTTAATCTTGCAATTGCTCGATTCAATCACATCCACGCAGCAAAAAAATCATCATTCCTTTTTCAGAGATGGATTGAATGAAAAAAAATCTACAAAACAAATGAAATAAAATCTGCCAGCAAGACCCGAGTTGTGACTGAAGACTGAACATTGAGCAAGCGACACACACAAGCTGGCAGCAAAGAGAGAAAGAGACACAATGGCTGCCACACAGAGGTCTACCTCGTTCTGGTGAGACACATCTGAGACGTACGGGAGACACTTCACGCAAGTGGCTGCGGAAAAATGGGTTTTGTCGGGGGCGATGTCGAGTAAGCCATCCTGGTAGCATCGAGGTTGAGGAACACATGCATTCATCAGTGTCATAATGTACCGACGGCTTAGACATTAATTATGAATCCAACAATAGTGGACAGTAGAACGATTTTGTTTACTGTTAAGTTACATACAAAGTAGTGCACTTGTGGGCTGGTAAAAGTTAAGGTATGTTCTTATATAGCATGGTAGGGCCAGTCCTTAAGACTGTACAAAACCCTTTACACTTCACCCTCTGGCAGACCTGTTCATTCCAACAGCAACTTCTCTGGGAAGCATTCAAGAAAATGTGAATTATTTTATCATTGTATTAAACTTTTTATACTAGTCATAATGTTATTTTAATTAGAGTTTTTGGCATGTCACTGATTGTCGATGGCATGTTTGTATTAAAACGAAAGGTCAGAATTCAGCTAAATAATAAAACACTATTCATAATAATATTTTAATAGATTTCCTGGAATTGAAGTTATATTTGTTACATGAAACTATGAATGAAATGTTGGTTGTGATATCATGAAATTGGAAATATGGAACAATGCATTATTTATCTATTTCTAAAATTGGATGTTCTTCTATTAGCTACTGGTACTACACGTATATGGTACTCTATAGCTACAAAGTGCAAACAACTGATTTTTTACATCATGTTTCTAGTCAAGGGCTGTAATGCAAATATGAAATCTATGTACTTAGAATTACAATCAATGGTGGCAGTAGTGGTTACCATAGACCAAACCACCAGCAAAACAAACTTAATATCTTACCCAGATTTTCTGAACTGGAAACCAATTTCACACTCAGTCTACATGGTATCACAATTATAGCAGTATCTTGCCATACTAACATACTAACACAACATAAGCGACACAAGCAACAAACTAAAATAGTATCCACTGAAATATCCAGCATGTAATCGATGCAGGAGCACTGATGAAGCGCCAAGCACACACAGAGAAAATAATGCATATAGCATTGTAGAGTTGGATCTAGGTAAGTGGCCATAACACGTGACAGGGGTATGCACCACACGAACAACTGTCTACAGTTTGATCTTGCCAGACATTTTTGAGAAAGCATCAAAGAGGAGGCACGTTGCAGTTATCCACACACATCATCTTGCTATTTTAACAGGCTAATATAGAATGTATGTTAAGGTCTACAAAGTTGACACACTTACTTCCCAACAGAAACCTAATGATCAACACTTTGATGTATATACATTCTGAAAATGAGGACTGTCCAGGAATGCTATTAAACTTAAAAGACTATAGAGGGGGTAACTTGTGCTGATAACAGAAGTTTGAGGAAAAGACTATAGTTACTGCATACAATCCAAAACAGAAGACACTGGCTTCAGTTAATTATTAGTCTCTTGATAGACATATATTGCTAAATGAAGATAGAAGAGTAATATCGTAACACTTGAATCTTACCAGATGTTTGAGCACAACAAGGGTTTCTGGAAAAGTAGGCACCCTTGAGGTGTTTCTAACATGACCATATCAGTGACAGGCAATGAATAGAATACAAAAGAAAAGAATAGTAAAAGCAGTGATGTGGAACAGCACCAGAAACCTGAAGACTGAGAAACATAACATAGGAAATATCTGAGATGTGTGTGTGGAGAAGATACAAAGATAAAGTGGAGAGAAATGATTGCAGTTAATATTCCGATAAAACAGATGAGAGTTACCAGACAGAGAAAAAAAATGGGATAGGACACGTTGTATTAGACAACGAACTTTTAAAACCAGTAACTGAAGGGAAGAGCTAACAAATAGGAGAGACAAGATAAAGAATTAAGTCACTCGTTAAAGCTGACGATAGTGAAAAAATGAAGAAAAGAAAGCAGCAGGTGAGATGGAATAGAGATGAAGACAAGGTACCGACCTGCCACAAGGCTGAAGACTTGAGAAGAAGAGATATTAGAATAACTCAGTATACACCAACTATAACACCAACATATCACATAATCAGTTTATATAAAGCTATGGGCAACGCCTAATTAAACACAACTAGCTCCAGTACTAAAGAAGTATAACTGCAATTATTGTATGTGGCTACTTTACACCAGTAAAGTGCAATAACATTTTGATCTTCCATCAGTGTTGCTTCCTCGTGTGGCATTTCATAAAACCAGTCAACAAAACACTACCAAAGTTGGTTTTCTGTGGTCTGTGCACGTATCTTGTGTGAAGCATCACAACATTGTTCTAAAACAAATTTATTTGAGAAATATCATGCTTTAGTGCATTTACAGTGTACCTTGTATGTTGGTAAGTCTCTGTCAAACTATTATTCCCATAGCATTATCACCAGCTCATTGCTTAGATTCAAAATGTACAATTAACTGCAACCCAAAAATGCAAACCACAAAACCACAATATCCTGTGCACGTGATAAAATAGAATAAAATCTCTTGCGACATTATGCGATAGAACATGGATACACTCAATTACTTCTAAAAAACAATTAGCTAGGTAGAAATACCATACCAAAATCTAAGCCATAACAAAAAACAGGTTTTAATTAGCATATAAATCTTAAAGATACTGACTGAGTTTGTAGTCTTCCCAAGAACAAAGAGGAAGTGATAAACGCAAGCAAAGAAACAAATGAATGCTGCTTCGTTTGAGGTGTACCTCGTTCGGGGGAGACACCCCGCGGTGGGGAGCGATACCTCCGGTGAACTGGAGAGGCGCCACATGAAAGACTTTGGAAAAATGGAATTTTCCGGGTTCGGTGTGCAAGCCATCCTGGCAGCAGTAAAGTTGATAAAATTACACAGATTTAGCAGTGCCATAGAATAATCATTCAGTCTTATTTAACTTTGAAGCCAACCATTTCCTGTGCTAACATACTGCATGTTTTATAATAACCAAGCCTACTTCATGGGCGGATCCAGACCGTGAAAGGGGGGACCCAGTTTCCCTCAAGACTCCAGGTGGCAGGACTTCGTCATCCAAATTTCTACAGTATGCACGCATGCACTTACTCACACACGTACGCACACATGAACACATGCATGCATGCAGTAGTGCCCCTCTTATAAGGCCACTCTTCTGCAAAGCTGCAATAACCTTGTAAGGAGTGGACTCTCGTATATTATTTAAAAAAGTAGATTGCGTGTAGTAAACATAAACCAAATAGCATGAATACTTATCTTTAAAAAAATAAAAATAAAGTCATGTTTTTGCAAAAACCCATTGTCTTGAAAAATCACAACGATTAACTTATTGCTTGAATAGACAGACCATGAACGTGGTCTCAGACACTAACTATCTGATTATGCTTTGCAGCTTCCCTTGCCACTTTTGATGGAAATTAAAGAAGCTTGTTACTGTAATAATTGGTGAAATCTTGGTAAAGACAGAGCTCAGTTGCTGTCCATCTCTTTGCGATGTACAGTAAATTACCGACTGCACTGCTTTTTGTGCATGTTTTGGAAGTCGACGACGAGCTGCTCGACCCTTTTAGCGATGGCTGCGTCTGGAGTAACACAAGAAAAACTTGAATAATTCCTCAAGGATTTTCTGTGAGAATTGTACGATCTTTCAGGATAAAACTTAACTGTCCTTTGTTTGGTCACAGACCGCATCAGCGCTGATGGAATAAAAAACTTTCACATTTCGGACATGGTCTACTGCTTGATCTGCTCCCCGATTAAGGCAAAAATTTTGTTCTAGGCTGTCTTCAAGTTATATAGCTACAGGGCGTTATTGTTTCATGTCACCAAATACGTCTCCAGAACCAATCCATGATTTTCAAGTCTGACAACCGCTGCTGACCATTGGAAATTCACTACTGACAACAATAATCCATTTGCGTTTAGTAACGGGTACTGCGAGGATAAGGCAGGATGGAGGAGCAAATCAGAAAGACTGGGGACAAATGGCAATACTTGTTGCAATGCCCCGAGTTTGTATGTTAGAAATACTGTATCCCCACGGTCACCCGAGGAACAAGAGCAGTAGGGCGCCACAGTATGGTGTCGGAGTAACTAATTCTGAATTTAGAAAAAAATCTGGCCAAAATAAAGGCGGGAGCCCGGGCACCTGGTGGACACCCCCTGAATCTGCCCATGAACTTGACACTATCATTTACAATGATCTCCCATTGTAACTGTATACTAGCTTAGTCAATAAAATCCATTTAAATATCAACATGAATATACACACATATATATATACAGGCTATATATATATATATATATATATGTATATAAATAAATATATATTCATATATATATGTGTATATATATATATATATACATACATACGTGTGTGTGTGTGTATATATAGACACACACATGCACACGCACACACACACACACACTCATACATGCACAAATTTAATAACTATTATAAAGAGGTAACAAAAATATTCTGACAAACATACTTTAAATATAATATGTATACAAAATACATAAATTTTTTTAACATTTAATACATTCCCTTATTCACAACAACAGCATAACTGACACTTATCTGTGCAAATACAGGGAGGCTAGACAGTATATACACTCGTCTCAATGAGTTTACCTCTGTCTATAAACAGCCACTCATGAATGACATAGGTCAACATGCCTGAGCATAGGTCAACCAACATTGATAACGCTTTAAAGTTTGTGTTGTCATAGTTCAACAAACTGCTTAAGTTAAGTTAGCCACAGATCAAGTGTCCAGTACACCAGTGCCACATGTATGTGTTATGTAATTCATAGATGACCCATAAAAAATAGTTAATGTAATTATGTAAAATTCCCAGACCAAGCTGCATTCCAGTTGCCATGTGGCCACAGGACTTAGTGCAAATAATTATTATCAGATAATGATAACATGCAAGATATAGCATGCAGTTTAGCATACCTGCTTAGCACAAGGTTGCAATTGTTATCTAGAAAGGTTGCTGCACAGTTCCTAGTTGGTCACACAGAGAGTACATCTTTGACAGCAAGTACTTACGTAGTTTAGAACTATGGTTCTTTTAATTCATTCAACTATCTGGCTAGCAACTTTGGTATGGGTAGCAACCTGCTTCTTCACATAACAACATGCTGATTGTATCAGGCACATATTGAAACAAAATTACTTACATTTGAAAGACATAAAACGCAAACAACAGCTAGCTGTGCATGTGACAGATATACTACTATGTAATTAATATTTCTGTATGGGTATAATAACCTTCGTTCACTGACTCTATGGCGGCTCCTCAAAAAGACACTAATCAGAGAAATCAATATTTCTCAGCTATAAGCATGTAAAACTGCAGAGACCTGGACGGTGAAAAACAAAATCCATCAAAATATTTATGTATTGAGTAGAATGGAAAGAACAAGGTGGACATGCTTGACACTGTGCAAGAAGTGACCAAAATTGGTGAACATTTCTAGAGAATTAAGAAAATTGTAACACATTACAAGAAATGAAGAATATTAGAAAGGGTGAATTATGCAATGAAAAGACAGAAAAATATAATATCTGTGTGAAGAACAAATGCACCCAAAAGGAAGAGCAGATGATTTGGTACAATAACAAGAAAGTTGCACCAAGGACTAAGACCAAGAATAGTTAAAGAAGAAGAATAAAGTATCAATCAACACTCGGTGGAATTACACCACCCTTCTGAAGTGCCAGAAATACTGCAAAATTTACAAGCTCTAAAAGCAAATAATTAAATGTCTACCGACAGAATCAGTTTGTAGTCACCGCAAAAAAAATGCAGAAATGACAAAATGAAGCAGAGAAAGAAACGAATGCTACTCAGTCGGAGATGTACCTCGCTCAGAGGCAATGCCATATTGTGGGGAGAGGTACCCCTGGTGGACTGGAGAGGTACCACAGGAACGACTTTGGTAAATATGATTTTGTCGGATGTAGTATGGAGGAAGCCGGCCTAGCAACGGTGAAGTTGACAAACAAATTAATTCATCATCATTCAGTGTCATAGCAACATTTAACCGCAATATTTCAGTAAACGTTGATCCTATCACACAAAACTATATTCAGTATTTTAACCAACAAGCAACCTGTATCACAAAATAATGATCTCATCAACAAGACTGAAGGATCATTAAAAGTATTGTTTTTACCAACTGTCTCCTAAAAATGTATAATCAAAATACTAAACTCCAAAACTCATAAATTATGAGTACAATTTTCATCACAAAATAGTTTTCCTGATGTAAATATTTCTTGAAAAGTATTTACACTGTTCATCTCTGCATTATGAACAAATGTTGGTTTGTCTACGATAGTCTATTGCAATCGCTGGCATCTTTCTCCTCACATTCTGTCTAAGTTACTCTGCTTTTCTTAAAAAAAACATACGTGCTGCAATTTCTTTAAAAACAGAAAACAAAATAGTAATTGCATTGTGTTTATTTTATTTTGTATTAAGCACACATCGCTTCATTGAAAATTCTAAATTGGACACGATGCAGTCTGCAGTCGGTACATTTTGCTTTCCCAAACAATAACATTTGTTGTTTTCAGGCTGACATGAAACAAGCCAAGCCACATGTCAAACCCACGTAGCATGGAAGACAGTTATCTATGGACTACGTACAGTAAGCCCATTAACTCGGAGTTGAAACAAAACGTTTGTCATTCTCAGTGCCGAACGTATATCATGACTTATATTTACATATTTTATAATAATGTTATTTGTGCATAATGTCAATTTTATATTTTCATACTGGTGATAGATTTCACATTCGAGTGGTTTTCTTGTAGATCTTGTAATTGTAGACATGTGATCCAGCTGTCTGTTTCTGTCCTCATTTCCCCTATCCACTATGGTAGTACTGTTGTTCCCTCCACAACAATAACATAATTGTTCTTAAATAGGAGATCCGGGATTGCCAAGAATCTACTTAGATAAGACAAGAGCCAAGCTTGAGGGGGATTACAAACTGTTTACTGTGGACCACTGCCATCTGGTGGTCCAACGGGCAAACTGTCAGATTACACAACTACCCGAGAGGTAGCAGCTTAAACTTCACAAAGTAAAAACTTTATATTAAGAGTTGGGAAGAAATACTATTTATAAGGTAAAAATTGCATGATTTCCAGGGCTGGGTCCAATTATGTAATTGTAATTGATTACAGCAAAATTGGGTAATTGTAATTGATTATGGTTTCAAAATTTTGCTGTAATTGTAATTGTTCTATTTTGTATAAATGAAAATTTATTTCAATTACAATCAATTACAGTACGTTTCATATCACAATCTACCAGAACGAATTGTCAATAAAAATATAATTTAAGTCTCACGAGTTGAAAATCAAGAATAATAATAACACCTGTTATATATTTATATTTAAGTCTCAGTATTCACTGTCTGGTGGGTACTGGTCAGTGGTGCTAGTGGTGGGTAGCCTTAGTGATTAGCCTTTTCAATAAGTTGGTAACAGCCAGGAAGCAATAAACAATGCACAGACATTGTCAGACAAAGGCTAAGCTGGTATTCAAACAACATGGAAAGACCTGTAGCCTGATATTGCTTCAGAAAATATCAGCTCAGTGAAACATTGCAGAGTTATCAAGCCAATTACACCCCTTGAGTTGTGGTGGATTGGAGACAGTCAGGTGGCAATGACCATTTATATGGCCTCTCTCCCCATTCCCAACACAAAGCAAAGGGCAGACCAATTAAGAATGTTAGCTTAGAGCGGGAGCTACAACCTCAAAGCAAACACAACTTACCCAATTATTAGTATTTTCCGAAGAAAAATGTAAGAAATGCACACGGATAAATGTCTGCAAAACTAGAAAGGATGCTTAAAGAAGAACTACAAATAAATATTGTATTACAGCCTGTGGGATTTTGTTCACTTTTCATATTGTGTTATTTTGTTTGTAAGGAATATGTCCTGTAGGATTATGTCTGGATACTGCATTGTATTCTTATATAATAAAAATATGTTTTAAACAGCTATCTTTTTATTTAGTATAATTCAAAGTCACAATTAAAAAAAAATGTACCAACATTACCGTTATATTTGTTTATCAGTTGTGTACAAAATATTGAAATTCAGCAAAACGTGCAAAAATACATATTTAACAAATGCTGAATATATTTGGTTCTGCCTAATGTAATTGTAATTGAAATTTAACCAGTGTAATTGTAATTGATTTGGAAAATTATGACTGTAATTGTAATTGAAATTAAAAGTAATTGTAATAATTTTGGACCCAGCCCTGATGATTTCATAGGACACTGTCCTAAAACAACAACAAAATGTATGTATCAAGATATCACAAGAAATCCTTGAATGGCTTGACATTCTGGTTTCTTGGAATGTAGTATTTAATATTAAGAAACGTCTTGTATTCTTTCTGAATATTTTTCGGCAGACTCACTCAGCCTTCCTTAGTTGACTGAAAAGTTTGCCATCGAAGTCCACCAACATCCAAAAAGTAAGCAAAGGCCAAAATATTGGGAAAGAATACATAAAGCTTCTTGAGAGGTAATTACCATGTTATCACAGGTTGTATTTGTCACACCATTTACCATTAAAATTGATAAAAAAAAGCAATGACGTCGGGATGATCCCTTCTGCTACCATGAATGCCCATGTATATGGGCGACATCACTGATGTCAGCAGCCCGTTGCAGGCAAGTCTGTATATATAGAATTGTGAAGTATCACTGCACCTGGCGAGGCCTGTACTGTCTCAGCTATGGGCTGCAGGAGGCTGCCTCCATCCTGGGACAGCATCTTCCTGAACTGACGGCCTCGTGATGGCACCAGGAACTGACTGTAGGAGATGTACTGGAGGGAGAAAGAAATACTGTGTAGCATCTGATAGACAGGCAGTGTGTGTGCGTGCGTGCGTCTGTGAGGGAGTGTGTGTGCATAAACATGGTTACATTGCACCTAAAACAAAGGATGTAGAACTTTATTACGTCAACTTTTTAATAGATCAGATTTAATCTTAATTTCAATTATTGAATTTAAATGATCATTATGAAAGTAAAATGCAACTATTGATTTTGCTTGCATAATATGTTGCACTCGTAGGAAAAAGTATGCAACTAATGATTTTAAGCTCTACACAGATTTGTGAAGAAAGCGAAGGAAGAAAACTTGCCTGGCCATCAGCCACAGAATGTAGACCGAGGTTCATGAGGTTGTCTGTGATGTTACCTGACCCACTGATGGAGTTCCTTCGCAATCGGCCTCCATCAGGATGATCAAGTCTGCAGGCAAATAAACATTTAGTTGTTAGTGAAAAGACATTTGTGTCACGCTGCAAGTTAATCATTCATGTTACGTTTTCAGAATTAAGCAAAATGTGACAGCAACATTTTGAAGATGACGTTGGAGACATTTCAGATGAAAAATCAGACAACATCCTATAAATATGAATTAAAAAAGAAATATAACACTCTAATAGTTAAAACACTTCATAAAAATTCTTTTGTACAAGATAATAATGGCAAAATTTCACATTTTTTTAAAAGTTACCATGACATTTCTCATTATTTACCATCTGATTAGTTATATTGGAAGCTAATAACGGGAAAGGTAATTATTAAAAGAATCCCAGGATTTTCTTAATGATAAAGTAAACTCAAAAATAAGCATGGTCATGGAAGGAAACATGACCGCTGCAAACGGGTTGTGTGATAAATGCACCACAGTTTTAGCTATGTACTTTAATATATTATGTTTAATTCAAGAACTAAGCAGTGAACCTGTGAACAGAAATGACACACTACCACATCGTGGGAGTACACTTACTGTGCCACATTTTGAGTTCTCTTGCAGTATGGTAAGGCAGAGTAGATAACAAATGGTGACTGTCTGCCAGAAATCAGCACTACCCTGCAAGAAAGATCAGTCAATGTTAGAGACAATATTCAAGTGATCAAATTCCTTTTTAACTTGGCAGATGCACAGCAATGATGTGCTTACATTTTATGTTTTTATAGACAAAAGGCTCTGGCTTTTAATGCTGACAATGCAATTATATATATTCAAACAAGAGCAAAATACTGAACGACAAATTAGCCCACCTAAGCAGGAATGTAAAAACACCCATTTCATGGCATTTGTTATCCAAATGGACAGCTTTATTTTACAGAAAGTTAATACTGGCATAAAATATTATCGAGATTCGAGAATGTTGGATAATAAATCCCCGCAATGTGTGCCTGTGCTTCACTGCATGATTTATCAGCTGCCATTTCTTTTGTTAACATATCAGTAAAAACCATTTACAAAAGTTTGTTTCAGCTGTACAAAGAAACAATTGTTACAGAGCACAAAGAAATCATAACCCATACCACATCTAGTGTCAATACACACAATCTCAAATCTCAGTTACTGTACAGTTCATTTGCAAACATTTACGCATACGTACCTATATCACATCAGACATGACTAACTGAAAAGTAACATCTCAAGACAACCATCTAATATTTTTCTACAAAATTTAATTCATATAAAATATCATAATATCAGCGTACAAACAAAAGGTGAACATGCTGATATGTTTTTTGCTAGAAAGAAATGTCTCTGAAACATGCAAGTGAAATAACATACAAGAGTTTGGTGAACGTAGCAGCTTCCACATCCTACCTTTCCTTCTTAAACACTCGATCTTTGTCGGGTTTGATGAAGTATACCTCCCTGCTGACCAGTTTAGCAACTGATCCAACAGAGCTGGAACTGCTTGCTGAGTATTGGCGTGTCCGGGTTGCCATAGTGACCGATGAAGCTGACAGTGCAACAAACAACCAAAGTTCGAACGCAGTTAGTCGCAAAATCTAGTGCACAACCAGGAATGCAAAAGTTCAACAGGTTATAAGAAATTGGTTGTAAGGGTAATAGAACAAGCAATCAACTTAAGAAATAGGCATCAAGATATATGCAAGGAGGCATGGTGCTCTATGAACAATGTGCGTTTCATATAATGATGAAAGGCTGCATACAGTGCAGAACAACTACATGCCATCAACCTATTTTAAATCTATAGTACTTAATACACACCTCATCCTACCAAACATAAAAATTAACAACTATCCTACGTCTTATCTATAAGCTTATCTTTAATTTTAGCCTGCAATTTAAAAAACATCTTGTGCTACGTGTTTGTTTAATCTAAAGTAAATTACATAATCCAAAATGTTAAACCATCTTGTGAAAATCTTTGCAAAAATAATAGTTTTGTTTTCATTATATAATTTTAGTATTTATTTATATTAAGTTCAGTTTTATTGTATATTAACTGAAAGGTAAAACCGTCTCAAATATTTGTGCAGTTGTTCCATATTTTTTTACACTAACTTACATCTGGAGATATTAACAGAGTAAGTGAATGTTATAAAGATACAGACATGATGCACACTGCATAGGTGTATCATTTATCAATGAGACCAGCACAACAAATATTTACATGAAAGTGTAAAGATAACTAAAATCTAGACAATATTTTTTATTCATGTTGTGACATTTCAGTACAGTTCACTGAAAAGCATAAATATATAGAGATCTCCACTAAAATTAAAGGTGCATATTATAAGTTTGAGCATTGGCGACATATGTCCACAATTTGATTAACTTAGCAGGCAGACTGGGTCACACTTACAAGGCTTAAGATAATCTGTGGAGACATTTGGTGTGTCACTGTCCTTGTTTGTATCTGTCGATGTGTCATCTCCAGATATTGAGCATGAATGCAGTCGTTTCTGGCGAGTAATATGTCGCCTTTCACCCGAATATGAACAAGCTCTGTTAGAACAAAACTTGTGCATGTTAATGTCCGCAGTTGGAGCAACTGACAACACTCCTTGTTTGGACAAAGCAGCGTCAGGACTCAGGGTGTGTATTTGAACAAAAATGTCATGCAAGTTTCTGGTTCTGAATTTACCCTACAAATGCCAATGCTAATGGGTTCAGCCTACAGTTACATTTCCCATTGGTGGCCATGTTAACATTTTGCATGATTATAAGAAAACGTGACCATCAAAGATTCTAAGTTTTTACCAGCTGCTGTCATCATCCCACTAACATGCTGGTTGAGTTTTGTAAAAATTTGACATTTCTAACTCTTGTAATATGCCTGTATGTGCGATACCCGTCAGTGTTTACCAATATTGGCATTAGTTATGGCGCACACATGTCTAGTGGCTAAAAAAATCACAAATATCCTTCCACCTATTAAAATCATCTAAAAATCAACCATTTCACTCTCAACAGCTTCCACCAGCAAACCTGATTATGTCCCTGCTCAATTGCACTTATATGTCAGATCGTACAAATGTTTTCAAACTTCCTATATCCAAACTTACTATGCCCTACATTCGTCTGTAATGCACCAGGAAGTCTAAATGAGGCATGACCCTAATGGCTGGTGGGGTTGCAAAATGTCTAGACTCTACTAGTTGTCAAGCTTTTGCAGGCCCAATGCCATGGCAGGATTGCCAAAACTAAGCACGAAGAAGTGTTGTCCTGAAGTAGCTACTAAATCAACAACAAAAATAAATAGAAAATACAAAAAAAGTGAACAAAAAAGTATTATTAATTAAAATGGATTTTAATTAACAAAGTCTAAGACGATTCGCACCTGTGACGTTTCGGTGGAGACGAGTCGGTCGTTTTTTCGCATGATTCATCTGCAGATGTCATTATTTCAAACAAATCGGAGACAGTGTTGGCGCATATCCATTCTCTAGACTTTGCAATGCCGATGACCGACTTTCCCTTACAAACGGCATCGCCACCGGTTTTGTTTTGATCGACGCCGACGCCGACGCCGGGTGGTGACAGCGTCGTCACTTTGTTGGCCGATTGAACTGGTGTTTCTTCACGTTTACGGAATTGCTGCGGTAGCGCAGTAGTTTCAAATATACCACTTTTATTGAACATATCATATTTCGTGTCTCGGTGGCTTCCATCCAGCGAAATGTTGGAGAGAAAATTAAAAGCTGCGACCCTCCGGCGAGAACGGTACCGACCCCTCGCCGGAGTGGCCATCTTTGCGTTTGCAAGCCACATAGAGCTACTTGCGAGACAACGCCGAGACTACTATGCACTATTGCTACGATCGTGTCGGTGAAGCCAAATTGTACAATAATTTCATACATTTTAAAAACTTCTAAATATATATGTATTCTGTTTTTCTAGATTCAGGGGGTTCCTGGAAAGTACCACTTTGCTGAACGAAGCATATTTTAATTATATTCATGATCGTCTGGATTATAATATTTGTAGAACGTCGACCAGAAACACCGTTCTTTTAATATTTTTCAGTCCTGATTTGAACGGCATCATATGATTTGATTTCGTGGGATGCTATTATATAAGATGTTTTCTACATCTACATGAATAACGGGAAGAACCATTCGGTTCATATAATCCCGTGGACACCCAGTGGACAACATCAGTCACTGGGAATTAGAATGAAAAAAAAAAACATATTTCTTGTAGAGATAATTAGCAAATAATTTGAGTGATGTGGTTACGTACATGCATAGATGCTGTTCACGGGACTTCCAGTTAGCTACACTAATAATAAAGTTATTTTTTCTAATTTGCTTTTAAAACTGCATGGATGTTGTTTCACTGTTGGGGATTCCGGGTTAAGCCATTCCAGTATGTAACTGTGCATGGAAAGAAACTATATATATGCTTGAACACGTTGGATTTATAGCTGCTGGGGGAATGAAGTGGTAAAAATCGCTGGATCTGGTGTGGCGATTTGACATTTTAAGGCAGTTTTGTTAATAACTTTAGTTTGCAAGTGTCAATTAATGTGGGTGATTTTAAATCCTATGCCAATACGGGGAGAGAAAAATACTTGTAGCAGCTCTACAGACTGAATAAGTATTGAAAAATTTTTTTTTTTTAGTGCAGTAGAGTATCTAGGATCTCGCAAAGAGGTGGGCCAAATGGGGCTAAGCCTATTCACCCGTGTTACCATGCATGTAGCGGCGCTACTGAAAAATACGACAAAAATAGGCCAAATGGGGACATGGCCAATGCTCCCCCAAATGCGTTACTGGTTTAGTGGAATTATATAACCATATTTGTTGTACACCAGTACATACGGCAATGACAAACTAAAAACATCAAGGACGGCCAGAAAAAAAAAACATAGCAGGAAGCAGGAGCAGGAAGCTGAACTAATAAATACACACGCGCACGCGCGTGCCCACATACACACTTGCACGCGCACGCACACACGCACATGTACACGCGCAGAGGCACACACTAAGCCACACACGCATGCGCACAGAGGTACACAACGCACGCACGCACACGCACGCACGCACGCACGCACAATGTGTAATGATAACAATAATAAAGATGATGATAATGATATTGATGTTGATGAGTATAATAATAAGTATTATTATTATTATTATTATGTTGCTGGAATGATCAAAGTATGTGTCCCCGTTCAAAACAGTCTCGTTTAAATACCTATCGAACAAGTGACAGAATCTCCATCTTGGGCCCATTTTACCGATCTGCGACGGAGGGGAATTTTAGAGAGGGAAGTAACGGGATTGATCCGACTTTTATCCTCCTAAAATGGATCCAGCCGGTGGTGGGTCAAACCGGGTCGTGCGGGTGAATATGATGGAAGGTGTTGGGGCGCGGGTGGTGCGAGGCCCAGACTGGAAGTGGGGTAAACAAGATGGGGGAGATGGTCACGTTGGAACTGTCAGGAACTTCGAATCTCCCGAAGAAGTGGTCGTTGTATGGGATAACGGGACGGCAGCCAACTACCGATGTGCGGGTGCATACGATTTGCGAATCCTCGACAGTGCCTCCACTGGTTAGTGCAAGAAGTGTTTGTTTTCTGGGTTTTTACTTTTAAAACGAATATCAATCAGCCAGGTTTAACATCATCATGACATAATCAACATCGTTTACATCTGTCGTTCTCGTTGGTGATATTTCATATTTGAGTGCAAGGTTTTTTGTTACGAAGGCCTTTTTGTTAGTGCGATAGTCGTTTTGTTTTGCTTGAATCAAGACTGTTTGATTTAATCTTACGAACGTTAAGTAGACCTGTATACTTCCGGAGGTGTTTTAGCTGTTTTTTATTGACATTGTCATTGAGTTTTCAGGACGTGGTAATAGTTTAAATCTATGATAAATTTTAATTAAATAATGATGACTACTGTCCCATTATGATTATTGAGGTCGTATGTTTCGGCCCAACTCTTTTTGCAAAACCCAAAGTTTATGCAACCAGTGCCAGTGGGCTTCGCAGGCTGAAATGACCATGCTTTTCTATTCGCTATTTCAATAATTTGACCGACTTTAATTTTGAATCGCCTTTTGACTATTTGCAACTTGTGTATTCTAATTGGGAAATGTTATACGCTAAATTATTCATTATTTCAAACAATTCTACAAATTTGTATAGCTGTCGATTTGCGTATTCTAACATTTATTCTAATTAATCTTGAAAACGGACAGATGTGTAAACAATTGATTTGATTTGTGTTAAACATTTACATACATATAATATAAAATACCCAAATACAAAATTAATTAATTTGTTATGATTATTTATTTATGTCAAGTGCTTTGGGTTATTTTATGGATATTGCTCTATGATAATTATATATTATTATAATTAGTATGTTAGTATGTTCATGTATCTGCGTAATAATAATTTCTTTCTTTTAAGCGAAGCACACCATATTTAATATTACTGGGCTAACTCTGATGTTGTAAACTGTTTAGCCATTTTAACTAAAGCCCCAAATTTTGGTTTAGTCAAATACATAATGCTTTAGGGAAGAGGAAGTTGGATTTGTGGATTTATGGGGAAGTTTTGTTGGGAGGGCTGATATGTACATGAAGGATAGGCTTCATTTAAGTGGAAAGGGGGCGGCAGTATTCGCGGACAAACTTTCAGCAGCAGTAGATAGTGACTTGGGTACAATGACAAATATTTTTGGAAGTAAACATTCTTTAAACTAGAAGTGCAGGGGGGTTACCTAGAGGTGTCTCAAGCAGAACAAGAGGCCACTAGCACAGATAAACCAATATCAAATCATCCGAAAAACATCTCTGAAAAAGGTTATAGATGCGTATGTTTAAATGCAAGGAGCATAGTAAATAAGAAAAACGAATTAAACATTATGGTAGAAGATATTGACCCTCACATAATTGGTATAACTGAATCATGGGCCAACATAGATATAACAGATGCTGAATTAGGACTGACAGGATATGTAATGTTTAGGAAAGATCGAATAGGAAGAAGGGGCGGGGGAGTTATTTTATATGTTAAAGAATCTATTCAGGCTTATGAAATAAAACTAGAAAGGGAAGCAGATTACGATGAAGCTGTTTGGTGCAAAATTGTTTCAGGAAATTCAAAATTAACTATTGGATTAGTTTACCGAAGTCCAAACATAAACGAAGAGGACAACACAAAAATAAAAAACGCTATAAAGGAAGTTAGTAAAGGGGAATGTATCATAATGGGAGATTTTAACCATGGACACATACAATGGAATTCTCTAGAGGGCCCAGGGATTGAGGACCAACAATTTCTATTTTTAATCCAGGATAGCTTTCTTACTCAGCACGTACTAGAACCAACCAGGGGAGAAAATGTATTAGATATAGTTTTGTCATCACAAAAAGAATTAGTGGACAATGTAAAAATATTTGAACCATTTGGTAATAGTGACCATAATCAAATACATTTTGACATCAATGTAAAATCAGAAAGTAAAAATAAGAAAACGTACAAGAGAAACTTCCACAAAGGTAACTACAAAGATATGAGAAAATACTTAGCAAAGCTAGATTGGAATAACATGCTGATGAATAAGACCGCAATTGAATGTTAGAATATTCTAAAATATGAAATTGAGAGTATCATCGATAAATTTGTTCCCTTCCAAAAACAAGGAAAACGGTGTAGAAAGAAACACTTGTCAAAAGAGGCTATTAGAAAAATAATGCTAAAACAAACTATGTGGAGGGTTTATAGGCGTACCAGAAAGGACGAAGACTATGCAAAATACAAAGAGGCACTTAATGCAGCTACAACTGAAATCAGACAGTCTAAAAGAAGCTATGAGCAAAAACTAGCATGTAACATAAAAAATGACAGCAAGAGTTTTTATGCATATGTCAGGAGTAAACAAAAGGTACAAGACAAGGTTGGACCTCTAGAAGACAGTGCTGGAAATATAATATCACGGGTTTTTAATGGCGGAAGACCTAAATGGTTACTTCAGTTCAGTGTTTACCAAAGAAGATATTAGTTCATTACCAGTTGCTGATGCTAAATTTCAGGGGGCTAAATATGACTATTTAGGTCCGTTAGTTGTAACTCCAGAATTGGTAGCTAAGAAAATAAAGGCAATGAAGGATAACAAATCACCGGGAGTGGATGGGATTCCTCCAAAATTACTAATGGAAACAGTAGAACAAATCAGTATACCACTTGCAAGAGTATTCAACTTGTCATTAAAAGAGGGAGTTGTTCCGTTTGAATGGAAAGAAGCAAACATCATACCATTATTTAAAAAGGGTTCGAGAAATAAGTCAGAGAATTACAGACCAGTGAGTTTAACGTCAGTGATTTGTAAATTATTAGAAAGGTTAATTAAAGACCATATGGTGGACTTCCTCGTTAAGCATAAATTATTAAATTCACCTCAACATGGATTCCTTAAAACGAGGTCATGCTTAACAAATATGTTATGTTTTTTGGAAGAAATCACTAAGTGGATAGACGTGGGATCGCCATTAGATATTATCTACTTAGATTTTCAGAAAGCTTTTGACAAAGTGCCACATCAAAGATTACTACTTAAATTAAAAGCCCATGATATCGGGGATAGCATAACTGACTGGATAGAACAATGGCTGACTGACAGAAGACAACGAGTTGTAGTAGATGGAGAAGTTTCAAATTGGAAATCGGTTTTGAGTGGGGTACCTCAAGGATCAGTATTAGGACCTATATTATTCTTAATTTATATCAATGACTTGGACGACAGTATAACAAGTAACGTAATGAAATTTGCGGATGACACAAAACTGTTTAGGAAGGTTAATACTGATGGTGATAAACAACATTTACAAAATGATCTAGACAGATTAGTGAAATGGTCTGAGAAATGGCAGATGTTGTTCAATTTTGGGAAATGTAAATGCCTACATACAGGACATAGGAACTTGAATGTAAACTATAAAATGGGAGATACTGTTCTGGGTACTACTGTAAAAGAAAAGGACTTAGGAGTTACAATAAGCGCTGATATGAAAGTTTCAGAGCAGTGTGGTATTGCAGCTTCAAAGGGTAATCAAATTCTTGGATTGATTAGAAGAAACATAACATACAAGGGAAAAAAGTTAATTATACCTCTTTATAAAGCAATAGTTAGACCTCATTTAGAATACTGTATACAAGCATGGAGACCATATCGTAAGAAGGATATAGATACGCTTGAACGCATACAAAGGAGAGCGACTAAAATGATTCCAGAACTGAGAGACCTTAGTTATGAAGAACGCCTGAAAGAATGTGGTTTAACAACTCTAGAGACAAGGAGGTTAAGAGGAGATCAGATTGAAGTTTTTAAGATATTGAATGGGTATGAAAATATTGATAGAAATATGTTTTTCTCACTCAAGAAGGATAGCAGAACTAGAGGACATGAGGTAAAATTAGTAAAGGATCAATGTAGATTGGACATCAGGAAGCACTCGTTCTCACAGAGGACAATAAATGAATGGAACAAATTGTCTACAGATTGTGTAACTGCTAGCAGCGTGAATATGTTTAAAAACAAGGTTGACACATATCTCAGGAGGGCGGGCTATAAGTAGATGAACATTGTTGGACTCTCGATAAGCCAATGGCTTCCTTGTCCACTTGCCATCTGGGCCTTTGGCTTGGATGGCAAATCTTGTTAAATCTTGTTAGCCAAAAAAATTTTAACATGCACAGGGTTTTTGTTAAGAACCGGGACCCGGGTAATTTACCCGGCTATGTTGGTCCATGTACCCGGCTATCGTAGAGGAAGGTCGATTTTTATTATCCATCACGTCGCTTTCGCATTAATCATTGCAGCTTCGACGTCCCACAGACAGGTCAGCAATCGTTGATGATCACGACATGTGGCAACAAAACAGCGTTGGTCAACAAATGTCATTTTGTGTTAATAAACGGCAGTTTTAAATCATTCGCACAGACATTTTACGCATTGCCTAAGCATATTTACTTCCCACAATTTGTAGCGTTATTTGTGGTTCGTAGTTAGTAGACAGTCTGCCAAGCGCCTAGTGGACAGATCGGCAACCACGTCACGCATAGTGGACAGATTGGCAACCATGCCGTAGTGGCGCTAGTTCAGCAAAAAAAGAAGTCTAAGGGTATTTTTTTAAAAGCAAGCTTATAAGAAAAGGTAACATTTGTTAGAGCATATCCCGAAATGTTAGTCACTGAATTTGGCCAACATTATCCTTAAATAGCGTCTGAATATTCCATTATTGCCAGAATTTTACGGAACTGGTTAGCGTTCACTGCTGGCACATGGCGAACCCCTACTAGTGACCTCGACTGGCATTATACTGCCATGAAATGGCAAAAGGGATCAAGTGACGATGAGGTGTTTTTGAGATATCAGACAAAACAGTATTGCTTTGCTTTCTTGTGCATATTATATCACAGTAATCCACAATTCTATGGACTATTTGACTGTGTATTTATAAAAATGACTTGTAAACTGGTTGCTGCACCATTCGCTATAGCGTAGGCCCTAGGTTATAGACAAGTATATAATATAATTTGTGTCATTCGATAATCATAATTTTTTCGTTGAAAACAACTTTTCTAACAATTTGTTTGCACTGCAACGATGAAATAATTGTTATTGATTTAGAATATGCATGCTTTTGACAAAAGTTTCTTATGATTTTTGTGAAAATAGCATATTATATTACGTATAGCGACTGGCTCGGCACAACGATTCTTGCCTACGTTACTATACTGTTTATGACATTGATTATTTGGTGACTTAGTGTCACTTGCTTCCTTTTGAAAAAATGTGTGACAAAGAAGCACATGTTATCAAATCAACTTTGAATAATCCCCCTTAACAAACACCAAAGCAGAACAATTATGTGGCCAATTGTGGCAAACGATGTACATTTTAACAATTATGTAATGCATTAGTTTTTTGTGTTTTTTTCAATTTGGAAATACACAAAGTTTGGACACACAACCATTTCCAATGTTCATTTCAACAAGGTACTATTAGTAACCTTTGCTGTTTGTTGCTGTGCAATAATTCATAATATTTTAATTAATTTGTTACACAGTTATGAACATGGGCATTAGTGACCTATTTGGGAGAAAACGGCAATTAGGCAAAACAGTAATTTTCTATTGCTATATAAACCAAACTCCTGGATTTTTAAAGTACAATTACAATATATATAAGTTCCTGGTGTATCCACAGTGGTCTGTGATACGTTGTTACTCGACCACAGATTGAGCATGATAAGTGGTCCTGCTTTGGGGTTCATGGTCCATGCTATAGCCACACTCAACAAAAACCCTTATACATCAAGAAAATAACAAACGCTCATTTATTCTGCATGCTTTTCAATGAAAATGTTGATACCATGTGGCCTATGGCTCAAAAGGCCACTGGCAGCACTAGCCTAGTATTGTAGCTTAGACAGAAATGACCGTAGCTGAATTCAATACTGGCATGGATTTCTATGAAATGGGCTGATGGGCCGAAATGACTGGGATGAACCATCTGTCAGTGTGGGCCGAATCATCATATGCCGAACTGTCCGGGAAGCTCATTCCACACTGTCCACTTCTTCAAAAGATTCAAAAGTTCCTGACATTTCCCTCCCATCTTATCCAATTTGGATAATTACTAGTATGTTTTGACAAGCATATAATGCATACTTTTTTATACCTGTGGCTGTCTTGGCTGCCAGACAACATTGTCATGTGGAAATTCACTTGTTTAAAGTTTATACTGGAAAGTAACTTTTCCAACTTTGTAAGTGACATTGGTTGCTTAATAATAATATAGATCTATATTTTATTGAAAGGCATCGCTTTAGCATTGATCATTTTCTTAGTATTATAGTGTAGTAATTCTTAGTATTATGAAAACTTGCCCATCCAGCATACCATATTTACAATATGATAATCTAATATAACTACCCATACTAATTTTTCTAACTTACCATCAAGCATCAACACATTACTGCAGCTAATGTACGATATGATATAGAATTGTAGATTAAGTTTATTTGTCTGGTTGTAAGTTTGTAACTTACAGTTTTATTGATGTTTTTCCTTTCTTGCACAGGCTTGAAGCATGATGGGACGATGTGTGACACATGTCGACAGCAGCCAATCTTTGGTCTGCGGTGGAAGTGTGCGGAATGTGCCAACTATGACCTCTGTTCTGTGTGCTACCATGGTGACAAGCACAATTTGCGTCATCGGTTCTTTCGCATCAACACTCCAGGCAGTCTACGGTAATTTTATATTCTTCTAAAGTCTAACATTATGACAGGTATTCATACAATATCCAAACTTTTAAGAAAGCTACAAAGTCTCTCGACAAAGTGGAATGGTGACGCCACCAAAAAGGTTACAAATCACCCGCCTAAATTAGTTTAGTATATCTATATCACTGTTTATGTAAACAAAGGATCTTTTGAAAATCAATGATGTCACTTGTTTATTAAATTTACTAATATAATTACTACTACAATCATTTATTAGAACACACTGTACACATGACCATTGAAGTAGGAACATACATGTGGGTATGCTATTTTATCTGTGCAAAGTGTGTGTTTTTGTCACCAGAGTTCTGGTAGAGCCACGCCGAAAGAGTAAGAAGGTGACAGCCCGAGGTATCTTTTCGGGGGCGCGGGTGGTCCGCGGGGTGGACTGGCAGTGGGAAGATCAAGATGGTGGGAATGGGCGGAGGGGAAAAGTCACAGAAATACAGGTTGGTTAATTATTTGTGCCTGCGTGTCTGTTTTAGATATTAAAAAAGTTACAGCTAGAAAAGTAATGATAACTGTTGATATTCACAGATACAATGAACGTATCAGCTGAGAAAAAATTTCATATATAGAAAGTTTAGATTTACCAATTAAATAAATGTATAGGCGGTTTTTATTTGTTTTATCTTTATATTTGTAACATGAACATAAAAATCTGTTACCTTTATGTTGCTGGTAAAATGTAAAAAATTAGCAATAAAATGTATAGACAACTTAACTCAACACTAGTGTTACTCTAACTGGAAATGGTTAGACAGTTATGGTTATTACATTGCTAAGATTCATGTTTGTGGAGAAAGAAAATGACCTTGTGAATGACTTAATTAATGGTTGAAATCTTGTTTGAAGTAAAATCTGCACTCTCAAACACCTGGTATGTGCAATTGCATTGTGTTCATGTGTACATGATACAATGGTATGATGTGTACATGATACAGTGGTATGATGTGTACATGATACAATGGTATGATGTGTACATGATACAATGGTATCATGTGTACGTGATACAATGGTATCATGTGCACATGACACAATAGTATCATGTGCACATGATACAATGATATCATGTGTACATGATACAATGGTATCATGTGTACATGATACAATGGTATCATGTGTACATGATACAGTGGTATGATGTGTACATGATACAGTGGTATGATGTGTACATGATACAATGGTATGATGTGTACAAGATACAATGGTATCATGTGCACATGATACAATGGTATCATGTGCACATGATACAATGGTATCATGTGCACATGATACAATGGTATCATGTGTACATGATACAATGGTATCATCTTGCTGCTTGCAGGACTGGAGTGCAGCAAGTCCTCGTAGTGCTGCTTATGTACTCTGGGACAACGGTGCCAAGAACCTCTACAGGGTTGGCTTTGAGGGGATGGTGAGTGGACACTTAGAGAGATGTCTTCATAGAGCAGTTAACATTCAGTAGTTACTAGCACTGTTCTCCATCAGTGGAGACTAGGAGAATCTGAGAAACAAGTAACACTGTTCTCCATCAGTGGAGACTAGGAGAGTCTGAGAAACAAGTAACACTGTTCTCCATCAGTGGAGACTAGGAGAGTCTGAGAAACAAGTAACAGAAAATGAGTCTGGGTTTGAAAAAAATGTAATGCAAAAATAAAATAAGACCTTTTGGGGAATACTTTTTATGCCATTTTTTCTTTAGTATCAGCACTGTATTCAGCAGCCATGATTCAACACAAAAAATAAATATTTTAAAAGTGAAATATTATTCACTAGTGATATTTGTTAATGTTGATTTCTGTTGAAATGCATATGAAGGCAAACGGTCTCAGTAATTTTTCATTCCTTGTTTTTTTTTTTGGTAAAGCTTTTGTATGTTTGAAATGTTTTGTTTCTGTGTGCAGTCTGACTTGAAGGTGGTCAATGATGCGAAAGGCGGATCATTCTACAGAGATCACCTGCCGCAGCTTGGTGTGTAGTTCAGCAGATCAGTTGGCTTGTTGAAACTCCCTCTTCAAATCATGTGTCCCATCGTGAATGCAGTCCGTTGGTGTTGAAATGATCAAAAGAACCTTTGATAATTAGATCAGATAACTTCAGAACATGTGAATAGCCTTATGTATGTATATAGAGCCGGACCACTTTTGTCCTCTTTTCGGCGCATTTGACCAGATCCGGTAAAAAATAAATTAATAGTTTGTCCAATGATTTCATCAACACTTATTAACACTTTTGTACAAATGAGCTTATGTGTCACAGTGCTGTAAGTGGTACTAGATAGGTTCAATTGTTCACAGAATGATTTTAAAACGAGATGAACAAAAAAGTGAATTGGGGAAGGACCTTTAATGTAAAATTTCATCTATTTCTTGGTGTAATTTAATAAAATAGCATCCATGCATTTTTGACTTGCTGCTATTATATATCATTGCACATCTATTAGTGAGCTGACTGAACTATCTATAAGACACATGTAAAATATTGCAAATTGGGATAGTTTAAAATATCTAACTGACTAACTAAACATATGTAACTCACTAAACACACAGCCACACTTTTGAAATATAATGAGATTATGCTATTTAAAATAATGCTCTTCCATAATTGTAGAATCTAGAATATTTACTAATGTATCATATTGTTTTGATAAAATTGCATAAACTAGAAAACCCATTTCTACACAAGTCGGTATCAAAACACATCTGTAGTGAATTGACCTTCAGGTGAGCAAGGGTCGGGGTCAAGGACTGCCCCAGGTGGTCTGCAAATTGCAGACAAGGTCAACGTCGACCTTGACCTAGAAATCGTCCAGTCACTACAGCATGGACATGGTGGCTGGACTGACGGCATGTTTGAGGTCAGTCACAGCGCGGTTGTGATGTCAACCATTCTCACTAGGTGGCAGCAGAGGTGTGCCAGTTTCGTCTTAGCTGGCTCTCACACTTGGCATGAAATTATAAAGTGTAATTCAACTTGTGTAAAAACGGAAAAGTTTATCCGTTGATAACATTGGCTAAATAACTGATTTGACTATATTTTTGAGTGGGAAATCTTTGTATATATCTAGTGTAGTCATAATGACTTTTAGATGTCATGTACTTGAATGGGTTTAATTATTACCCAGCATAACCACTTATTCAACTGAGGGATAACTTTGGTTTTAGTTTGTCATCAAATTAAAGCTTCATGAGTCTGGTTTATGTATTTCATGGATATAATATATATGTAGTAATACATTGCCCTTTGGAAATTCAAAGTGAACGACATTTGCAAACATTAGTTTACTCCCAAAAATGATTTTCGTAGCTGACAAAAATTCTAGTAAACATTTCTCATGTTGATGCAGCAATTAGGACAGACTTCAGTTTTGTCACCACTGATTCAAGAGGAGCGTCCTACTGTAAGAGAAGTAATATTGCCAGTGTGTTTTCCACTGAGATGATTGATGTGACAGAAGTAATAACAGGTGTGTGGGTTTGTTGGTTGCAGTGCCTCGGAACCACAGGGACAGTGGTAGGCATTGATGAAGACCATGACATAGTCGTGTCGTATCCAAGTGGAAACAGGTATGGCATGTGTGGTCGCCAGCAGAGGGGATTGTAGTGTGAACAGCCACGCAGTTAGTTGACATCCACGTGATGTAGACTGAAGCTAAATGTAACCATGAAGGGATTTCATTTTGTTTCAGGTTTGTACAGGCACATCCGTGCACAACACATTTAATATACATGCTAGTGTCTAAAATTGGTAAAAAGTTAAAATGTAGAAGTTAGTAAACTCGAAAAATGCTGTCTGCCTTGAAAAAAAGCAGTCTGCCTTGTGATGTGAAATCTTAGTTTCCAGACATTCGCTTCAGTATACCGAATATATAAAACTGAAACATCCATATTTCAAACTCAGTTGCGTTGGAACGTGGAAGTACTGGTAATTATTATTTTGTAAGAGAAGATCGAACTCGGAAGGGATGGGAAGTATTATTTTTTGACACACAAACACATGTATGGGTGTATTTCATGAACCGTTGGTGTTTTCAGATGTGGCAAAACAATGTTTTTCCCTCCAATGTGTGTTTAATGAATGCTATTAATATATAACCATAATTTGATGAGTGTGACTGGTGGTGCTAGTAAATATATTTTTCATATTTGTACAGCCCACAATATCTGTCACACCTATGGAAACTTATATACGCTCGGTGTGCTCTACATGTACGATAACAGTGATAGCCTCTAAACACGTTTTCCCATGAACAGGACCCTTGAACACCATGTGTCAATGGTTCATCAGATTCGACCATTTATATTATATGTGATGCGCCACGCCAAAACCAGGCGCTTCTCGCTAAATTTTGTTCGGCGCAGGAGCCTAAAATGCATGGTGCCCGTTCGAATTGTCGAAAATCGGTTAACGACGGAATCGAACAACGAAATTATCCAGCTTTCCATAAATCCATTTATATAAGCTGAAAGATTGTTCAAACTAGTAATATTTAGCACTTTATTGAGGCCCCTGATTAGCGTCGCGGTTGAGAAGTCTGAAACAAAGCCATGTTTACGCGCTTTTGATCGACTGTCTTCGCTCGCTTACAAGTGGGAAACCCCACATGTTATACATGGCTGGAAAGCTTATGACGTCAACTACACGTGTGATTGGGAATCTCTTACTCTAGACCAATAGAACAGCTCCTATTATACATACTTTATCCAGCAACAAAGTGCTGTTGTTGCTATGGAAGTTGCGAAACGCTCGCTGATTGGTCGAAAACGTAAGCGCGCATGCGCAGTCGGCTTGTTTACACATTCTTTTCGTCTTTGTTCGCCAGTTTCGCCTGCTGTTTTCGTCTTCGATTCGTTAATGAATTGCACTATGGCATCGAAAGAAGCTTATTTAGCTACCGAGTTGGATCGTGCGAGGGGGTGCAATCTCGAGGACAGCAATTTAGCTGCAGTGATTGAAGATTACTTCGAAGGCCGCGTCGAGCCCGTGGAAGTCGCCTCGGCAGGGGCTGGGGAAGACCACATTGAGCCTGCACTGGTTGGCTCAGCGCCAGCGGGAGCGGACTTTCCAAATTGGGGAAACTGACATTGTGTAATGTTATTATATATGTAATGTGTAAATAATGTTTTATTTTAAGATATTTCAGGTATTTACTTGAGGGGTTCGGCACCCAGTGCTCGCGGTAGTCTCCGGGAATACCAAACCTGGTAGTAAATGAGGTGGCATTCAATAAATAATAGGTTTTTTCACTTTATACTTCTGCATCTAATTTATACACACCTACTGGAGGAACATACAAAATTTCATTCCATTTGGAGCATTATAAGTGCATGGTTGCTATGGGAGAAGCAATTTTTCAATGTAGATTTTTAAGGCTGATTTTCTCAAAACTATTATTCCAAGAACGTGTACACTACAATTGTAATATTTTGGCCCACGAGTAAGGTACACTCTTCATGTTGGTGTCATTTTAAAGCTGTGTATCTCCTCTATTTGAATCTGTAATAAAATGGTTTTGTAAAATTGTCGAGAAGAGCCTGGTTTTGGCGTGTGGCATCACATATATCATCAGTTACAGGCTACTTATTGGAGGTTCTCATCCTCAGGTGGACATTTAATCCGGCCGTGTTGACGAAGGTGAACCCTGCAAGTTCAGCAGCAGTGGCGACACCTAGTGAGCCGTCAGTGCCACCGCAGTACGCCGTGGGTGATCTGGTGCAGATCTGTAGTGACATGGAGAGGATCAAGATCCTTCAGAAAGGCCATGGGGAATGGGCTGAAGCCATGGTCCCGGTAGGGTGGCTTTTAAGTACAGACTCAATTCAGTTTTCTTTAAGGTGAGACACGGCAGCTTGGTGGGATTTTATTTTTATTTGCATAGTTAAATTTTGTCAGGCCAATTTGTAGAGTGGGTCATACTGAGTAAAAAATATGTATAACTTTTATCTGCCAGACCCCCGTTTCCATGGTAACAAATAAAAATGGTCGCCATTTTGAACAAATATTGGCAAATTTGGAATCAATGCCATGTTTTATTGAACAAAGATATAATTATAATTCTTGCAGAATCAAATTCAGTGTAATACACAGCCACCAGACTATATTATTAAAACAAAAAAATTTTTATTTTATTTTTATTTGTTTGTAATTTCCGAAAAAATATACTTATTTTTTGGCAGAATATACTTGTATAACTTTCAAACTTTTGATTATTTGTATAATGTGATCTGGTGGCTGTGTAGAGAAAAATAAGCTGGATACAACATTCCAAACCTTATGGAGCTAGCATAATTACTTCCAGAGATATCCTTCTTCCAAATGTGAAAAACATGGTTTCGAGAAAATGGCCATTTTTTTTGTAACGAAAACTGTTGTAACTTTCAAAGTATTTGTTTTTTAGAATTTTCTTTTGGCAAGTTTGTAGATATAATTACAACAATCAAACTATTATGATGATGGCATAATTACTTCTTGAGATACATTTCATGTAATTGACTTACCAGCTTCTAACTTCAGATAGATAAGATAAAACTAATTGTACATAATTATGTAAACAATAGCTGGTATGTAGAAGTCAAGTTGAAGTCTAAAAAAATGTGTACTGTTGTCTACTTCAAGAATTCATCAGTCAGTTGGTAAGAGTACATTGTCCTTATTAAACAACTCTGGTTGTAATATAGGATTAGGAAGAAAATAAAACTTACCACCAGTACTGTCACTGACACTGGCAGTGGATCTGTCATCTCTGACTGCTACATCTTGATCAATCAAGCTTGGTTCACTGGCACCACGCATTAGTGCCAGCTTCATACGCGACACGCAGCTGGGCATAGCTGCAGTCCCTGTAGCTAACATAGCCACACTGTCACTTGTAGTAGCACTGGCACCTGTCTGACAGTCGGTCACAGACGTGGAAGTAGAAGCAACTGACACAGCGACGTCACTGTCACCAGTGTCGGGCATAGCCGGCATTTATCACGTGCCTGAGCGGCCAGTAACTTCAGTTTTCTTTTCTTAGTTGTAAGTCTACCAACTCTAACTCTTCCGTCACATGTATTCACCATATCTACTTCTAAACTGTCGTTTCCGTCAAAATTGATCGATCCCATACAACTATTGGTTGCTAGATGCCAATTTATATAAACAACTCAAGCAAACAACATGATGAATGCTGGGAATAATCTACTTGCACACTGCCCGCGAGGTCATGAAATGCGTCATTAAACTTGTCAAAGCTGCCCGTAGGCCAATGAATGACGCCTATGCGCTTGCCGAATGCCAAATAAGGAGATACTCGGCGAATGAGAGGTTGCATTAATTACGATGTAAGCCGAATGCCAGCAAGAGGGCAGGTATACCGACTGGCCTGATTGACAGACAAAATCTTGGCAGTTATTTTGATACCAAACAAGATGGCGACAGTCAAAGGAAAGATCGCTTTGTCAAGGCGTAAACATCGACAAATTTCAGCCGATTTCGCTTCTCGCGAACAAAAGTGGATACACGATTGTGACAGGGGTGCTGTTTATTATTGAATAAAATTCATTTAGAGGTATGTTTGGGTCAAAATGTGAACTGTACTTATAGTAAACATACTAATTAACCGAAATACGCAAACAAATATTTTTTTATGAAAAAACGTAATTTCAGCTGCCATGTCTCCCCTTAATCATATTTATTTTTTTAATCTGTTACACTATAAATGTAAATAATGGTAAATAAACCATGTCCTGCAATCATTGTCGTGTAATTTAAATTGAATTTCTGTTAATAATTATAAAAAACAACAACACAATTTTAAGATTTGATAGCTGTGAGATTCTTTGAAGTTCTTCCATCTTCAGAAGTTGTACAATTTATCTACAAAGTTTGATACCAATTTAACTTTGAACACTAGTTCCTTGGCTGAATGCTGACAGGAATTACTACATATATTTCCCAGCATTTTGTATATATGTGTAATATCTAATTTCTGTTGTAGACACTTGGCAAAATTGGCCGCGTGCAGCAGGTCTACCATGACCTTGACCTCAAGGTTGAAGTGTGCGGCACGTGCTGGACATACAACCCCTCCGCGGTCACCAAGGTGGCATCCTCTGATGGCACGGCGATCGGCAACTCCTCCGGAGGTAAGTAATGGTACAATTCTTGTAGAATGTGCTCGTGGAAATAAAACGTGAGGATTTTTGTCTTAAGACATGATAAACAGTAATATTTTTAATGAAAGCATTAAACTGATTTTTATTGTGTGGGAAAATAAATAAATAGACTTGTGTTCACATCAGATTGTACATAGATGTAAATGCCTGTTTATTATAGTAATTGTTTTAGTAAAACACCCTGCAAACATAATATGACACCCGTCTTGTGGCTAGCTAGATGTTAGAGGGAACATGGAGAAACCTACACGAAAGCATGCATTTAAATATACTACAGTTAAGCTTAGCTAGATTGATACGTTAATAATAAAGTTTATTTGTGCTTGTTATATAATTGTAACTTCTGTACTTGTACATATTAGGGGTGAACAAACTAGAAGTCATACACCCTTTTTTTTGGTTTATTTATAATATGCTAAAAATTGCATTAGAAATGATTTATTGATTAAGGTAAATGGGGTGGCTAGTATATGCTTGTCTTGAATTGAGTAGTTTCAGTAGAAGTCTAAGATAAAATTAATCCTTTCTTCCCAGATTGTAATTGAAATACTATATAATATTCCATATTAATAAAATTTGGAGTGTTTCATTTACTTGGTTGTTACAAGATTTTTTAATTTGTAAATATAAAAAATAGCCACAAAATGCAAAATTATATCGTTTGAATTGAATTAGGTAACGTTTCCTGATTGTTAGTGATAACAGAAATGTTGATAGCTACACGTATCAATGCTTGACATGTGACGATTTTCACTGGCATTTTACGTATTATTTATATGCTGCCAAAATGGCCCTTGAATCTGTATATCTTTATAATATATATCTTTATAACGTCTACGATATCGGGTTACGCCAGCCATCTGACAGACATGTGGCAGGGCGTGTTTATGATCATTTTGATTGGCCTGTTATCCGGCAGGGTCACCAAGTCTGGGTCACAGGCCATTTCCATTATAGGTTCAGTGGCATAAACTATGTTAGCGCTGATGTTTGCTTGTTTAAGGACATGATTTAGTTGGGTAGATATAATACTGATGTGTACTGGAATCACAGTAACCAGACAATAATATTATTTTCCGCTTTCACTGTGAATGAATTTAGCTGGTTCAAACATCGTAGCACATGCGGTTGTTACTATGGAAACATCGTCAGCGGTTCTAAGAAATCGGGGGATTTCCAAAGGACTGTTTTTTTAAAGGATGGATTGGCAAAATATGACATTAATGCCTGGTGATTATTTGTGGTGTCGACGTTCAGTTCAGTATTTCCTAGCATGTTTTCAAGAAGAAAAAATAAAAAATCAACTGACTTGCTAGCCGCCCCAGCTACCTTAAGTGAAACTAAAGCAAATGATCTTTATTTTGTGGAGATCCTGTGGCAGGACGATCATGACCCTGACCTGTCTTCATGCCATTGTTTGCCACAGAGCGTCTCAGTGCCCTGCTCAAGAAGTTGTTTGAGACGCATGTGTCGGGCGATGTGAACGAAGAAGTTGTGAAAGCTGCAGCAAACGGTGATTCCCAGAAAGTGGAGGAGATACTGCAGCGACCCGAGGCAGACGTGAGTGTAGATACATAATTATAGTATTAATAATAATTCATTCACCCAAATACAAACAAAGTGGTGTCAGTACAGAGAGAAATTGAGGGTGGGTCACTGGAATAACTTATTAAAAAAAAATCAATAGATAGCATGCCACTGATATTTACCACATTGATATTATTCAACAGAGAACATGGAAATTATTTGAAAACAATGACCACCCGGTACTAATTATATGGAAAGAATATATTAAAAAATGTTTAGCAAATACTAAGTGCCAAGTAATATATTTTCATTTAATGAAATTTCTCTGGGTCATGTCAATGTCAACTGACCCGGTTTTGTTGTCATTAAGTCCCAATGCTGGAGTATCATTGTTTTATTAAGTAATTAAACATTGTTGTTTGTTTCCATAAATGTTAGTTACTCTGACAATAAACTGACTTCAGGTATAGATGGCATGTAGGTTGAGGAGGTAACTAAGTATGTTAACTGTTTTTGCCTGGAATGATTGTGGTAGCAACAAAGCATTGGTCAAGTAGGCAATGCTATGGTTGGTGTGACAATGTAGCGTCTGTCGTGTAGGTGAATGGAGTGTTTGCTGGTCACACGGCTCTGCAGGCTGCGTCACAGAATGGTCACGTGGAGGTGATCAAGATACTGATGAAATACAACGTGGACATGGAGATAGAGGTGAGTGTAGACTTGGCTGGCAGACAGCTAGCACATACAGTGTGCACACTAACATGTCTAATTCCTAGTGTACGTGGCTAAAGCTCTGTTGCATGTCGCAAGATTGCACGACTAGCAATGGTTTTCAGTTCCATGGTTGTGCAATTGGGTAAGTGCACATCCTACAACTCTTTGCAACTGGTCAGCGTATATTGCACAACAAAAGTTGTCTCAACTCATGTACGCACTGCCAAGATTCTAACGTTATCTTCTGGAACAGCATGCCCGCACTGTTAGTGTTGTGGTTTGGCTTTACTCCGACAACTTAACACAGTTTCTGCCTGTTTCTGCAACTGAAGTTTTGTTCGGTTGCAGACCAGTGAACATTGCCCGATCATGCGCAGTGTCGCGTCAGAGACCAGCACACATTACTCAACATTTATTGCCGTGATTCGGTTTTCGAATCGATTCAACAACTTTGCGTCGGTCAAATCAACACTCGGCTCAAGTTTTATTGAGTTGTGTGCCAGCGTGCATTGAATGACTGATCCCTATTATGTCAAATAAGCACGACTTGCTACAAGTTTTTTTTTACTTTGAATTACATTGATACCCATGATCAAACATGCCCATGTGAACATTACAGTGGCAACTTTGTTTTCACCAGGAAACATGTCAGTCATCATACAACAAGACTGCCTGCTTGCGGTAGAAATCAGCACCTTTATGAACTGTAATTGTAAAATAAAATAACAATTATGGGAAAAACATAGATGAGTTCAACACTAAAAGAAAGAGTTGATTGATGCCCCTCCTCCAATGAAATCAATTTAAGTTAGTTTCAAATGTTAATGCTTTGAGATGGCATCTAAGAAGTTGCATCACATTTCCTGTACAGCTTGGACTTCTTGCAGGCTTGTTGCTTTGCTGCACAATTTGTTAGACTTTGGTAAAAATGACACCAGCGAATATCTCAAAATCATACAATGAACCAGGCTCAGGCGCTTGAGAGTGAACTGAGCACATTTGAATATAAATTGTTGCATATACAATGGTTTGAAAAAATTTTATGACTATAGAGTGGTAAAAAAATTCATCAAATAACAGATGGGCCAAAAGGTGAGGTTTGATGAAAAGACAATTGTGTTAAACTTTCACAGCAGTTTGTTGAGAGGAAGTGACCACTCGCACAACACAAAGTTGACCATTATATCTATATATATATATAATGCAATATATAAAAAACTACTGAACCGATTTTCATGAATTTTCACTGTGACCTAATTCATCAGATGTTTATTCCCTGAAAATTTTTACTCAATCAACCGATTATGGTTTGGGTTAGATAAAGTGTTAGGGTTAGGGAATCCTAACCAGTTGATTGAGCTAAATAGCCTAGTGAATAAACCTTGTGCGATTAGGTGCTCAGTAAAAATAGCATGAAAATCGGTTCAGTACGTTTTGAGATATTGCATTGTATATATATATATATATATATATATATATATATATATATATATATATATATATTATACATTATACAAATTTAACCCCAAGATTTTTTATATATGTTGAAATGGCGTGGTTAAATTTGTATATGTATAATGATAAACTATGTGTCGTTTGTAATTAGTCCTGGCTTCATGACCATTTATACAAGCGTTTTTAATACTTAATGACAAATCATGAAAAGACCAGGTTACATTGTATCAACCATACACTGTGAAAGTGTTGTGGGTAATCATATAGCACAAACCTTCCAACAGTGTGAACCAGTTTAACTGAAATATACTTTTTATAAAATATATTTACTATGTAAGTATATTTTTTATATTGGTTACATTTGAGCAATCCTGTATTTATTCGCCTATGAACAGGATTTCTATTCCGGATATACGGCGCTTTGTAAATTTATTTTAAGTTATTATAAGTTATTATTATTTAATGAGTACTCACTGGGCACTATATGTTATCATTACTCACAGGACAAGGACGGGGACCGAGCCGTCCATCACGCAGCATTTGGTGACGAGGCAGACGTCATGAAACTGCTACATCGCGGGGGTGCTGACCTCAATGCCCGCAACAAACGTCGGCAGACACCCCTGCACATTGGGGTCAACAAAGGTCACATCGGTGTTGTGAAAGTGCTGCTGGATCTCGCCTGTCACCCGGGTCTACAGGTGGGTGCAAGTTGGATGGGAGAATCCACGTTGAATTGCCTTTGTGTCTGTAATGATATATGTAATTTGAAGGTTTGCTAGTTTGGCCTAGGCATGGGCATGGTAAACCATTGTGGATGTTTAAGAGGGATTTTAAGGCCTTGTCTCTACCTGGACATTATTTATTTATTATTTATTTATACATTTATTTATACATATTTTTCTTGATTGTATATTTTATTCATAGACATTTATTTTTAACTATCATGGTGTTCAAAATTTTGAGCTATTCATAGAGGCGTTAAAAAAAATCATCATAACATTGTTAATAATTATCGTTAAAACATGGATTAAGTATAATTTTGTTGCTAATAGGACTCTTATAATATAGTATAGTATAATGCAGTGATAATATTGACATCATGCCATCTAATCATAGGTATATTACTACCTGAATTTCATCAAAACAGAGAGCAAAAATAGAAAATGTTCACCGGACACAACTGTCATGCACATTGTAGGACTCTGAGGGAGACACGCCCCTACATGACGCCATCAGCAAGAAGAGAGATGACATGTTGACCCTACTCCTGGACCACCACGCAGACATGGCAGTCATGAATAACAATGGCTTCAATGCCCTCCATCACGCCGCTCTGCGGGGCAATCCCAGGTCAGTGGCGTGTCGGCTGTGTCTAGTTGGAAAGTGAAAGTGAGAGAAAGCATGGGGATGGTGGGTTGTTGGCAGAAACATGGGTCAGTGCAGCTCACACATCAATGTTTGTTTTCCATGATTTCAGGAACGTGTTGATCCCTGTTGCAATGTGACTCATGATATTTATATTTCAGCTGCTCGAGGTGGAAGATATTGGACTGGTTACGGTGTACTTGGATGATGCATGTCGCTTGTTTTACTGTCGGTCTGTTGCCTTGTGGTGTTAGGTCAAGTTTTAAGCAGTATTGGGAGCAGCTCATTCGAGTGGAAGGATTTCTCAAAACCCCCGGTCGGTTGCTGGAAGTTGTATGCAGTGGAAAGGCAACACAAGACAAGTCGAGCTTGAGATGTTGAGTCGTCTGTAGCTGTCATGATGGCACTGGTTGCAAGTTTCTGACGCTGTCATGTGACAGGCGTGATATTCGCTTCCCGGCATGAGAATCAACAGGAGCCAAGAATGACTGAGGAATCAGAGCTGAAGAATAGCCATCGACAGGTAGGATTCTTGATTCTTGTAGTTGTTAGTTGTGTGTGATTGTTGTTGCTTCCTACCAACCTGTGCTTTTTAGTGGAGCTACATCGCAGCAGCAAGAGGTCTTTTTTTGGGGGTGCAGCTGCACAGTTACTTGAATGTTTGACCCTGAATTGAGAGGATGGGTTCGTATCCTCTTGCTGCTGTTTCAGTGCTTGGGCAATTTATTTTACTATATGAAAGGGGCTGAAAGGTAAGCCAGTTCAATAATCCCAAGGACCAGATACAGTACTACCTTTGAACTTACTTTTCAAAAAATATTTAAGAAAATATGAGTGTAGGGGTACCATTGTGGGTGATTGTACATTGTGGGTGGTCGTACATTGTGGGTGGTCGTACATTGTGGGTGGTCGTACATTGTGGGTGGTCGTACATTGTGGGTGATTGTACATTGTGGGTGGTCGTACATTGTGGGTGGTCGTACATTGACTTTTTACAAGAAGGGAAACTTGCATGCAGGTGTGTGCACATTTTGTCATTTTATTGGAATAATTATACTACACAGTCACTGGGCTTGGTACTGATGGAAAAGTTGGTATCTGCAAATACATCGACACATGTGTTAGCAAAATGTGTCTCAATTTCCATCTCATGAGCAGGATATGTTGTTAATTTCTGTACTAGTGTTTGGGGAATTTTTATGTTAGAACCATTCTGTAGAAATGTTTGGGGACAGCAGTAGGATTTGACCACCTAGTGAAGGTCACCTTTGCTATGACATCATTGCAACCATCGGTAGATGAGTTATCACACTTTGTAAAATCCTTGTTGTTGTCATACATTTCAGATATAGGCACTAATAGGTGAGACTTTCTCATCAGTGTCTTGTCTTCCAGGGATTACTTTTTGTGACTTAAGTTGATGGGAGAAGGTTGTCACTGGTGACATGAGCAACTTATCAAACATTTTTGTCAAATAGTACCTTTCTCAATTTAAATTAAATTATATATTGTTTTATTGGAAGTAAATATGACTGCGTACTACTTATTAAAGAGAATGAAGCATTCCTATTTCTGGCTGCAATACATAAATTACTTTAGCCGCTGCACGAATGCAAGATAAATTTACTTTTCTCCACGAATTGTATGACTTTTTATGTTATGCAGGAACGACTGAAAAGGAACATTGCAGTTATTTATTGCACTACAAGGTCATAGGATACAAAAAAACTGTAAATGAATGCAAAAACACTGTAATGAGTAAATAATGATTCTATCAACACAATATGTATAAGCGAAAACTGTAAATTAGTGGTATATATCGTTATTGTGACTTAAAAAATAAATAAATGTTATCCTTGTCTGCTGTAACTTGTCCAGCTTCTTACTAGAACAAACAGGTTTTTGGCCTTGTTTGTTTCAGTCTGTATTTTGTCTACCGGGGTTATATAAAGCAACGTGTACTATAGTAAACTACCAGTGAGACAAAATGAGCACTCCTATTTCTAGTTGTAGTATAAAAATTACATCAGCAGCTGTTGCACAAAATTAATGCAAGATAAATTTACTTTTCTCCACAAATTGTATGACTTGTCATACAGGAGTGGCTTAAGAGGAACTTTGATATCATAAATTGATACAAGTTTACATAAAAAATATATGTAAGCATTCCTATTTCTGGCTGCAGTACATAAATTGCTTCAGTCACTGCATGAATGCAACATAACTAGACTTTTCTTCATCATTTTTATAACTATTTTATATCCCACATGAATGAATTAAAAGGAACATTGATAGAATAAATGTATCAAAATTAATGTAAAGTAAATTACCAGTCAGACAGAGGAAGCATTCCTATTTCTGGCTGTGGTATAAAAATTACTCCAGCCGCTGCACGAATGCAAGATAAATTTACTTTTCTCCACAAAATGTATAACTTTTGTCATACAGGAGTGGCTTAAGAGGAACATTGATATCATAAATTGATACAAATTCATGTAAAAAATGATGTAAGCATTCCTATTTCTGGCTGCAGTACATCAATTAATTCAGTCACTGCACGAATGCAACATAAGTAGAGTTTCTCCATAATTTTTATGACTATTTTATATCACACATGAGCAGATTAATTTTATAGTTATGAAATGGTGTTTTGTTATGTTTGTCTATTATTGTTGTTGAAAAAATAAAGATTCATTCATTCAATTAAAAGGAACATTGATAGAATAAATGTATCAAAATTAATGTAAAGTAAATTACCAGTCAGACAGAGGAAGCATTCCTATTTCTGGCTATAGTATAAAAATTACTTCAGCCGCTGCACGAATGCAAGATAAATTTACTTTTCTCCACAACTTGTATAACTTTTGTCATACAGGAGTGGCTTAAGAGGAACATTGATATCATAAATTGATACAAATTCATGTAAAAAAAATGATGTAAGCATTCCTATTTCTGGCTGCAATACATAAATTACTTTAGCCGCTGCACGAATGCAACATAAGTAGACTTTCTTCCACAAGTTGTGTGACTGTGTTTTTGTCACACATTAGTGGCTTAAAAGGAACATTGACAGAATAAATTGATATGAATGTGTATAACAATATGTATAACAAATGTTTATTTTAGCTACATCTTATGGATGCTGTAGAATCTCAGTTTTGACCTAGGCAATATGTATAAGCAAAAACTGTAAATTAGTGGTATATATCGTTATTGTGACATAAAAAATAAATGTTATCCTTGTCTGCTGTAACTTGTCCAGCTTCTTACTAGAACAAACAGATTTTTGGCCTTGTTTGTTTCAGTCTGTATTTTGTCTACCGGGGTTATATAAAGCAACGTGTACTATAGTAAACTACCAGTGAGACAAAATGAGCACTCCTATTTCTAGCTGTAGTATAAAAATTACATCAGCAGCTGTTGCACAAAATTAATGCAAGATAAATTTACTTTTCTCCACAAATTGTATGACTTGTCATACAGGAGTGGCTTAAGAGGAACTTTGATATCATAAATTGATACAAATTCATGTAAAAGATGATGTAAGCATTCCTATTTCTGGCTGCAGTACATCAATTAATTCAGTCACTGCACGAATGCAACATAAGTAGAGTTTCTCCATAATTTTTATGACTATTTTATATCACACATGAGCAGATTAATTTTATAGTTATGAAATGGTGTTTTGTTATGTTTGTCTATTATTGTTGTTGAAAAAATAAAGATTCATTCATTCAATTAAAAGGAACATTGATAGAATAAATGTATCAAAATTAATGTAAAGTAAATTACCAGTCAGACAGAGGAAGCATTCCTATTTCTGGCTATAGTATAAAAATTACTTCAGCCGCTGCACGAATGCAAGATAAATTTACTTTTCTCCACAACTTGTATAACTTTTGTCATACAGGAGTGGCTTAAGAGGAACATTGATATCATAAATTGATACAAATTCATGTAAAAAAAATGATGTAAGCATTCCTATTTCTGGCTGCAATACATAAATTACTTTAGCCGCTGCACGAATGCAACATAAGTAGACTTTCTTCCACAAGTTGTGTGACTGTGTTTTTGTCACACATTAGTGGCTTAAAAGGAACATTGACAGAATAAATTGATATGAATGTGTATAACAATATGTATAACAAATGTTTATTTTAGATACATCTTATGGATGCTGTAGAATCTCAGTTTTGACCTAGGCAATATGTATAAGCAAAAACTGTAAATTAGTGGTATATATCGTTATTGTGACATAAAAAATAAATGTTATCCTTGTCTGCTGTAACTTGTCCAGCTTCTTACTAGAACAAACAGATTTTTGGCCTTGTTTGTTTCAGTCTGTATTTTGTCTACCGGGGTTATATAAAGCAACGTGTACTATAGTAAACTACCAGTGAGACAAAATGAGCACTCCTATTTCTAGCTGTAGTATAAAAATTACATCAGCAGCTGTTGCACAAAATTAATGCAAGATAAATTTACTTTTCTCCACAAATTGTATGACTTGTCATACAGGAGTGGCTTAAGAGGAACTTTGATATCATAAATTGATACAAATTCATGTAAACGATGATGTAAGCATTCCTATTTCTGGCTGCAGTACATCAATTAATTCAGTCACTGCACGAATGCAACATAAGTAGAGTTTCTCCATCATTTTTATGACTATTTTATATCACACATGAGCAGATTAATTTTATAGTTATGAAATGGTGTTTTGTTATGTTTGTCTATTATTGTTGTTGAAAAAATAAAGATTCATTCATTCAATTAAAAGGAACATTGATAGAATAAATGTATCAAAATTAATGTAAAGTAAATTACCAGTCAGACAGAGGAAGCATTCCTATTTCTGGCTATAGTATAAAAATTACTTCAGCCGCTGCACGAATGCAAGATAAATTTACTTTTCTCCACAACTTGTATAACTTTTGTCATACAGGAGTGGCTTAAGAGGAACATTGATATCATAAATTGATACAAATTCATGTAAAAAAAATGATGTAAGCATTCCTATTTCTGGCTGCAATACATAAATTACTTTAGCCGCTGCACGAATGCAACATAAGTAGACTTTCTTCCACAAGTTGTGTGACTGTGTTTTTGTCACACATTAGTGGCTTAAAAGGAACATTGACAGAATAAATTGATATGAATGTGTATAACAATATGTATAACAAATGTTTATTTTAGATACATCTTGTGGATGCTGTAGAATCTCAATTTTGACCTAGGCAATATGTATAAGCGAAAACTGTAAATTAGTGGTATATATCGTTATTGTGACATAAAAAATAAATGTTATCCTTGTCTGCTGTAACTTGTCCAGCTTCTTACTAGAAAAAACAGATTTTTGGCCTTGTTTGTTTCAGTCTGTATTTTGTCTACCGGGGTTATATAAAGCAACGTGTACTATAGTAAACTACCAGTGAGACAAAATGAGCACTCCTATTTCTAGCTGTAGTATAAAAATTACATCAGCAGCTGTTGCACAAAATTAATGCAAGATAAATTTACTTTTCTCCACAAATTGTATGACTTGTCATACAGGAGTGGCTTAAGAGGAACTTTGATATCATAAATTGATACAAATTTACGTAAAAAATATATGTAAGCATTCCTATTTCTGGCTGCAGTACATAAATTGCTTCAGTCACTGCATGAATGCAACGTAACTAGACCTTTCTTCATTTTTATAACTATTTTATATCCCACATGAATGAATTAAAAGGAATATTGATAGAATAAATGTATCAAAATTAATGTAAAGTAAATTACCAGTCAGACAGAGGAAGCATTCCTATTTCTGGCTGTAGTATAAAAATTACTCCAGCCGCTGCACGAATGCAAGATAAATTTACTTTTCTCCACAAAATGTATAACTTTTGTCATACAGGAGTGGCTTAAGAGAAACATTGATATCATAAATTGATACAAATTCATGTAAAAAATGATGTAAGCATTCCTATTTCTGGCTGCAGTACATCAATTAATTCAGTCACTGCACGAATGCAACATAAGTAGAGTTTCTCCATAATTTTTATGACTATTTTATATCACACATGAGCAGATTAATTTTATAGTTATGAAATGGTGTTTGGTTATGTTTGTGTATTATTGTTGTTGAAAAAATAAAGATTCATTCAATTAAAAGGAACATTGATAGAATAAATGTATCAAAATTAATGTAAAGTAAATTACCAGTCAAACAGAGGAAGCATTCCTATTTCTGGCTATAGTATAAAAATTACTTCAGCCGCTGCACGAATGCAAGATAAATTTACTTTTCTCCACAACTTGTATAACTTTTGTCATACAGGAGTGGCTTAAGAGGAACATTGATATCATAAATTGATACAAATTCATGTAAAAAAAATGATGTAAGCATTCCTATTTCTGGCTGCAGTACATAAATTACTTTAGCTGCTGCACGAATGCAACATAAGTAGACTTTCTTCCACAAGTTGTGTGACTGTGTTTTTGTCACACATTAGTGGCTTAAAAGGAACATTGACAGAATAAATTGATATGAATATGTATAACAATATGTATAACATATGTTTATTTTAGATACATCTTATGGATGCTGTAGAATCTCAGTTTTGACCTAGGCAGTGTGTTTCGCAAGCTTTATAATAACTAAAGTCTCTCAGTTCTGGAGTTAGTTTTGTTGCTCTTCGTTTTCTATTTCTTATGATATGGTCTCCAAGCTTGTTATATGCGATATTCCAAATAAGGCTTAACTATGGCTTTGTACAGGGGTATAATTATCAATTTCTTCTTATATGTAACATGTCTCCAAATTAGCCCAAGAATTTGATTACCCTTTGAAGCTACAACTCCACATTACTTTGAAACTTTCATTTCAGCACTATCTGTTACTCCTATGTCCTTTTCTTTTTATGGTTCTACCTAGTATGGTATCCCCCTTTTTATAGCTGCTCAGTGCAGCCTATCTTTTCCAACACTGACCTTTTGGCAGTCTCGCTTAGCTCAACGCTGTTGCCTTCGTGTACTCAGCAAAAAGACGAGTGATGTATGATGGAATTTCCCAATTGCTTGGATGAAATTTTATACGTGTCTTAAAATCAAGAAATATCGTAAAATCCAAGAAAGCACGCCGAATACCCGCAAAATCTGTTATAGTGTTCTGTGGTCGTTATTAACTGTGGGCAAAACCTGGCCCTGCATGCAGCACGTACCCATGAGAAGTAGTGACAGTAGTTCCCACCAGGTTGTGCCACCAGTCCTGGTCTTGCTGCAGGCTTCATCAGCCCAGCCAGTCTGGCTTACAGGATGTGTTGCCATGGCAACACCTCATCCGTGGGACCTTTCTAGGAGTGCTTGAAATTATTTAGGTGGATCACATCAGAGCATGCCTCTGGAGGTTATGGGGCTGAGAGGTTGGCATATGAGCTTATTTGATGGTGCTGCTCTGTGAATATATATATATTATATGCCTGTATGGCTTCTGTTTTGTTTTATGTGGAAATAGTGAGTGCATGGATGCCTGTTATTAGATATATTTTATGTGCTGTCATTTTGTCACATCAAGTATGATGTCAGTGCCATCGTAGCAGTGGAGCTGTGGAAAGCTATAAACAATCTCAGTTAGACAAGCAGTAGCTTTATGGTAATATATTAATAAATATGTTATTTCTAGGACACACACACGCACGCACCCACCCACGCACCCACGCACGCACGCACGCACACACACACACACACACTACAGACATTGTAAATTAAAAGCTTTTTAAAATTGTAAAAATATGTATAAGTGTTGTTGAATAATTTTGTTTATTACATTTAAAAAAAAAAAATATGCACAAGCTTTTCATAAAGTACTTTTGAAGAAAAACACAGGAAGGAAGTGTAGTTCTCAAAGTATTCTTGTTTAAGATATTTACAGTGACCACGTAATTTAGGCAAAAGACGTTTCTGGTTTTTGTAACACCATAGTTGATGAGCAGTAACTATAATTAGACATGCCCTTTGTACATATTTGTACGAGCCAAAAAAGCCTTGGGTGTCATGTATAATAACAAACAAAGCTCAGCGTTAGCTCATTGGCTCTGGGTGTCGAACAAGTAGTTTGGCACATCTTCCTGCAAGGTTATGATGTTGGAGCTTTTTCGTGGAGAATTTACAGCTTCTTATTTAATAAAATGTTACGCTGGTAATATTCTTGTCATTACACATTGCACATATATAGTGATCACCCTCGTGTAAGGCCCTCTCACCAGAGACCACCCCGTCACCTTTCCATGTAGCAAATAAGGCTTCCCCAAGAAAATGTCCCTATCATGAAAGGCTTCCCCTCTTATAAGCATATGATGGGTGACACTGCCATGTTTACAAACGTCATATCTCAAAGGTGGTTTGTTCAGCTATTAATTGCATTGGTTATTTATACACACCACCCAGTAGCACCTCCAGGCTACGTTTGATTAGTTAAATTTTCTCTCTTAATTTTTAATGAGACGTAGCAAGAGACCTCTCCTACTGAGGACCAGAATTCATATGTGCTTGGTTCGTACCTACTTGGTTCACATGTGCTTAGTTCACGTGCTTGTTGCTGGTCTAGACCTAGGTTACTTGTTTTAGTCATGAGTTTTAGAAATGAGTACAAACATGCGTTATATGTTGCTAGGGGTTGACCTATGATATTCTCGTGTTGTATTGGGAGAGGAGATGCAACAAGCTCTCAGTCTTTGTCATTCTGTAATCAAAGTTCTACGTCTCCCAGAACTATGATGTTCCCCTGATGTCATTATATATGTATCCATTCAAGTCTGCATAGAACTATGATAGGGATATTAGTTTTATAAGTCATTCCTCAGTTGATTTGGTCCATAGCAAATCTTTTATTTTCTTTGATGTTAAAATCTGCAGACGAGCGAATCAAATTGAAGGAAGGAAGGATCTTTAAAACTGACACCAATTGAAGACAGTCTGAATTTGCCATGCCACAATGAGTATCTAGATATATATTGTGTGGTTTTAGCATGACAATACCCACACATGAGATTACGAATGTGTACATTGTGATGCGATTGTTCTGCTTCGATGTACAGCACAGTCCAGGGGACAGGTATGTTTATGGGGGCTTGTTGCTGCTTGCTTGCTGCTGCGTATCGATTGCATATTTTAGTGCGTTAATATAAGAGTGCGTTAGCCTGGTCAATGCGTTCCACCAGTCAGAATGTAGTCCCACGAGTGCGCATGGCCCGTGTCATTCAGCTGCTCCGATAGACTGGGTCTGGGACATAGACAGGCTGGTGGAAATAGGCTGTTTTCATACTAGTGACTGGAAACTGGGCTTCGAAATAACAGGCAGTTAGCAGCTCGATATCTGTCTGCATTTTATTGAACTGGAGTTTCTGTAATGTAATTATTATGCAGTGTAACATACTGCTTCATATTGAACAATTTAACAAACAGTTGTTTCCTACTTATGCGATAATAAGTAATAAATTATTGAGGTTTTATTTTCAAAGCAATGCATCGCATGATTGGTAGAACCAAATTTGATGGTGCCTTTTTATGCACAACCAATTCTGTAATACTCTCAAATTATATAATATTGGAATAGTCAAAGGCACATCCTATTAATAGTTGAAACTAAAATATTTTTCGAAAGAAAATTTTTCCTTACAAATTAATCCCACTTTGCAGACCATAACCATGTAACATTCATATCAGTATGAATTGTACAGTTGAAGGTGTGTAATTTAACATTACTATTAATATGGCACAGCCAATTGACAATGATGATGCCGAGGAAAGAATTCAAGCCTGAAACATAATCGTGTCAGTGCATTATTTCTTCCATGTCTTCCACCATCTTCCTGCCCATACATAATCATCCTCATCCTGCACCACATCGCATTATTACGATGCTACAATCATGTATTAGATATGGTGCTTGGCCAGGATGAATCAGCTCCGAAATGTTATTGTGCATTTATGGCAGCTAGCAGACAGTCTGAGCTATGTTTATGTTTTATGTGAGGCAACAATTTCATAACTAGAGGCCTCCTATATTGAGTCTGTCACATCTGTGTGTCTGTGGACATTTAGTTCAAGAAAGGGATACGGACAAGGAAATATTTTGTTGTCAGTGATTTAAAAGCTAAGTGTACATCTGTGTATGGTGTTAAACTCTGGAATTCTTTAGATGAGTCAATAAGAAGTTCAGTTACTCTCCAGAATCTTAAAAAATTATATAAAATGTATTTCCTTTAAGAGTATAAATTACTTAAATAAATTGCTCTGGAATATAAAATGCTTGGTAGTATACATATGTAAATGGGTTTCAGTTATTCGTTATTTACTAACAATGCTATAAATTTATATGTTTAGTATTAATATGTACACATTACTTTGATATTGGGGGAAAGTGATTAATAAGTAATACACTTCAACTTTCTCCCTTTCCATTTGAATTACTGACATTTGATGTGTATGTGTATTTGTTGTAGATTTCTATTTTCATTTGGAAATAAAGATTTGATTTGATTTGATCCAGAGACTAGGTTCTGATCGTGATTTGCTTCAATTCTCTCCTTAAAAGCACACACCATTAACCAAGTCGTATTCTGGTGCACATCGCAGTCGCCGTTTCATGACGTATTTGCAGTTTTTAGTAGGACGCCAACTATTTCATGTTGGCATTCTCGACACTAATGGTGCATTCTGTGATCTTGTGAAGTCTAGACAAGTCTGGTTGAGTCTGGTTGTTACTTCAGGTGACAAACACTGGGTGGTGTGCTCCAGATTAGTACCACTGTTTGTCTGGTCTCTTGTTCCTGGCTGGCAGTGGCTGTGAATTTGCATAAGAAATGAAGTTGATTACGCAAGTGATGTAATATTGCTGCTTGGTAGCCTTGGACAGCAATGCAATCATGTATTAGTTATTAATATTTGTAATGTGAATTTTACAGAAGAAAATAAAATCTATGTGCGTGCGTGTATTCAGGCTGAGAGCATACACAGTTGGATTGTATTTATTTGTGCTACTAAAAGGTTAATACAATTTGTTGTGTTAGGTTATTTTTTCTTATGTATAAGTGTAATTAAATTAGATTGATTTGGCTCAGATAAAATTATGCTTATGTGAAGAAACGTATTTGGTAAAGAAAGCTGCTATTCTGTAAAAGCATGCTCTTCTCTTAGGGCAGGCTTTACATATTACATTCTTATTGTTGTGTATATCTTCTTTGGTTTCACTAGGCTAGGGACAGTTTGTGATTGCACATGTTGAGTTGAGGAACTCTTGCATGTTCTGCTTGGTTCATATATCTCCAATGTTACAGTTTGCCCATATCATCCTAACAAGATCAAATAATTAACCATTGAATCTGTGGTTCCCTAGCCTATGTATGCAGACATATACCATTACTGTCTGGCATATATGACTAGAAACAACATATAATTATACAAATGTCTCCTGAGTTTTTATGTAGCAAAAGTGTTCATATTCGACCGAGTGGACCTTTATGTTCATATCTCCTGAGCCTCAGTACAGAATTATTATCAGATTTCTCCACATTTGCCTAATGTGATACTGTACATAATCTGACAACAACTTTACACCATACATAATTTTAGGATAAGGCCAGGAAATATCCTGTGTATGTGGGAGTGATTTCACCCACCGCTGGACACGCCTGTGATCCCTCACACCTCAGTAGTTGTGTGATTTATCGATGGTGAGACCGTGGAGAGGATTGCTAATTCTGCCCAATGTCTTGCGTCCCGGCTGGTGCCTTCCTGTTGCCCATCCGACTCCGAGTCCGTGACTGGGAATGAGCCAAAGGAATGCAGACACTTCCCCAGAGGGGAGGAAAGCTTCCCCTGCCTTCTCCCGCTAGACCCGCACAGGTGGTGAGAGGGAATTGGCAGACATTGGCTTCGTGCGAGCGCCGGCGGTGTGGTGATAATCAATAAAGACACAATGAGTAACGAGTGACTGGTTAGCTGCTGGTCTGGGCGGGAGGGCGGGAGGGTGGGTGGGTGTGTGCTCTGTGCTCGCGGTCGCTTCGTAATTAAAACTCTTTCGCAAGGAAGAGCCAGTGTCCTGTATATGGGGAGTTGTTCTTTTGTTGCAGCATTGTAATATAGCTGAGGCTGTAGTTGCCATTAGATGGGTGTACCATGTTATGCAATGGACCCATTAACAATTAACTATGGCGTTAGACTTAGAGTTCCTTGTAGATTTAGAAGTGGGTTTAGGTGATAAATGATACCAGCAAACGCAATCCGTATGTACCGTTGGCATTGCTATCCATGTTCCCCATACCACTGGCATTGGCAACCACATTCCAAATGTCACTGGCATTGCCATCCATGTACCACATTCCACATACCACTGGCATTGGCATCCATATACCACATTCCCCATACCGTTGACATTGGCAACCACTTGCCATTCCCCATACTGCTGGCATTGCCATTTCCCATACCACTCCCATTGCCATTTCCCATACCGCTTGCATTGCCATTTCCCATACCACTCGCATTGTCATTTACCATACCGCTCACATTGTCATTTCCCATACCGCTCGCATTGCCATTTCCCATATCGGTAACACAGAGGTAAAATTGCTGTGACCTTCCCAATAGCTATCCCCTGTACAAACTGCCATTCTCCTTATATTGCATGTGATGCTGTATAATACTAATATGAGTGGATGTTGCAGGCAGAATACATGGGGCTAACACAATGATGGCATAGCAATGTCACTAACTCACTTACTAGCCAGTCACACCTAACAGTGTTACCACCATGGCTCTGGTCTGCCTTGAATACCGTCAGTGCCATCCAGAAAATTCACCTCTTTGTTGACCATAGTGATGATCCGTGTTTTCGTCCATGAAGGTCATATTTTCTTTTCTTTTTCTGTTCCATTGGTCAGTCACTCTGTATGCATATAATTTTAACAAATGCATATTTTATACCTGTAGTTTTATTCAATCTCATGAATGCAAGCAAAAGAAATTATTGTTAAACTATTATATTACTCTTTCACATTTTCCATAATGTCAATGGTGAGCTGTGTTAATATATTCACACCGTACCCTGATTAGAATGGACAGTCAAAACTACCACACTGGGCATCAGTGTGAGGAAAATATTACATTTTGCTGTATACTGATCACTGGAATCTGAATTGCAAAAGCTTGTCCTTGACCTCTACGGTACTTACCTTTTAACCGACAGACCATGACAGATATTAACAAGCTTTGGCTAACAAGAGCACACATGTCAAGATTAGACAAAACTGGCATGTTAGGTTGTGTAATTTGTGTTAGTAACTTGCTCTGGATGGTCCCAGGACTTGCGTAATGATTTCCCAAGCCATATGCTAACTATCGCTAACTGTGGTGATCACTTGAGATAGTCAGCCATAAACCTGCAGGTCCATTGTGATGTCATTGACCACGATCAGTTGTCTTTAGAGTCACATCCACCATCTAGAAAAGAACAGCGCAACACATTCTGCATGTCGCCCAACTTAAAAAATCTAAAATATTTCGTCCAACTTGAAAAACACTGTTAAATTCTCCCATTTATACCATCTACATAGCTCAAATTCCCTCCTTAATTTGATGATATTTGCTCACCTCATTTCACACTAATTTAGTGATAAACATACCCAGTCTAATGTACACTACAACATACCCTGTCTAGTGTCCACTACAACATACCCTGTCTAGTGTCCACTACAGCATACCCTGTCTAGTGTCCACTACAGCATACCCTGTCTAGTGTCCACTACAACATACCCTGTCTAGTGTCCACTACATCATACCCTGTCTAGTGTCCACTACAACATATCCTGTCTAGTGTCCACTACAACATACCCTGACTAGTGTCCACTACATCATACCCTGTCTAGTGTCCACTACAACATATCCTGTCTAGTGTCCACTACAACATACCCTGTCTAGTGTCCACTACATCATACCCTGTCTAGTGTCCACTACAACATACCCAGTCTAGTGTACACTACAACATAACCTGTCTAATGTCCACTACAACATACCCTGCCTAGTGTCCACTAAAGCATACCCTGTCTAGTGTCCACTACAGCATACCCTGTCTAGTTTCCACTACAACATACCCTGTCTAGTGTCCACTACAACATACCCTGTCTAGCGTCCACTACAGCATACCATGTCTAGTGTCCACTACAACATACCTTGTCTAGTGTCCACTACAGAATACCCTGTCTAGTGTCCACTACAGCATACCCTGTCTAGTGTCCACTACAACATACCATGTCTAGTGTCCACTACAACATACCTTGTCTAGTGTCCACTACAGCATACCCTGTCTAGTGTCCACTACAGCATACCCTGTCTAGTGTCCACTACAGCATACCCTGTCTAGTGTCCACTACATCATACCCTGTCTAGTGTCCACTACAGCATACCCTGTCTAGTGTCCACTACAACATACCATGTCTAGTGTCCACTACAGCATACCCTGTCTAGTGTACACTACAACATACCCAGTCTAGTGTCCACTACAACATACCTTGTCTAGTGTCCACTACAGCATACCCTGTCTAGTGTCCACTACAGCATACCCTGTCTAGTGTCCACTACAACATACCCAGTCTAGTGTACACTACAACATACCCTGTCTAGTGTACACTACAACATACCCTGTCTAGTGTCCACTACAACATACCCAGTCTAGTGTCCACTACAACATACCCTGTCTAGTGTCCACTACAGCATACCCTGTCTAGTGTCCACTACAGCATACCCTGTCTAGTTTCCACTACAACATACCCTGTCTAGTGTCCACTACAACATACCCTGTCTAGCGTCCACTACAGCATACCATGTCTAGTGTCCACTACAACATACCTTGTCTAGTGTCCACTACAGCATACCCTGTCTAGTGTCCACTACAACATACCATGTATAGTGTACACTACAACATACCCAGTCTAGTGTCCACTACAACATACCTTGTCTAGTGTCCACTACAGCATACCCTGTCTAGTGTCCACTACAACATACCCAGTATAGTGTACACTACAACGTACCCTGTCTAGTGTCCACTACAGCATACCATGTCTAGTGTCCACTACAACATACCTTGTCTAGTGTCCACTACAGCATACCCTGTCTAGTTTCCACTACAACATACCCTGTCTAGTGTCCACTACAACATACCCTGTCTAGCGTCCACTACAGCATACCCTGTCTAGCATTCACTACATCATACCCTGTCTAGTGTCAACTACAACATACCCTGTCTAGTGTCCACTACAGCATACCCTGTCTAGTGTCCACTACAACATACAATGTCTAGTGTCCACTACAACACACTAGTTTGCTTATGCAAATGTGTTATTTAGTTTTGGTGGAATCATTGGACAAACTGTAAAATAATTTTTTACTGGATCTGGTCAAAACTCTGCAAAAAAAGGGCAACAGTTGTTGATCTGTGTATATTATGACTTAAAGCTAGTCACAGTTTTGCAGGTTACCAGATCTAATGTTCAAAGTCAATTCGTTTGATCATTTTAACAAAAGTGTGCATTCTTTTTTTAAACCTACTGTGGATATTAAACTATTCACACACTGCAGTGAACATTGCATAATAAACGTAATAACAGTATGCCTTAGTTGACGTTCAGGGGCCGCAGTCATATCAGCTGGCAGTTCAATTAATCACATCACGGTGACACCACTCAGACATTGATTTTGATACTTGTGAATGTTTGCTGCAAGAAGCATGAATCCGTTGGCGCTCCTGCACAACAAACATGAATCCAATGGCGCTCCTGAATAATAAACATGAATCCATGTCCCATATACTAGTTCACGTGTTCTCATCCTGCTTGCTTGTGCTTCAGACTTTATTGTTTCACTTGCGTAACGCATTCATGTGTTCAGTTCCACCTGTGAGCAATTGTTGGCCCTGCATTCAGCTCGGAGAGAAAACTTTTGGGTCATCTGGCCTCATACTGTTTTGGTTGTGTGGCAGGCAGACTTGCTTCTTAATTCTAATATGCCAAAATCAGTTTATTCCAATAAAGCAATTGGTGCTAGTCAGATGCATGTGAATTTTTTAGGGATGTCATAAAAAGGGTTAAAGTATGAAATGGCTGCAACATTTGACACAGTTTTTTTGTTTGTTACAGTTGCAAGGCAAAAAGAAACCAGATATATACATGAATAATTATTCGCTAGAAATAATTGCCAGCAGATAATTTTTAAACTTCTAAGAATGCATTTGCTCCAAATCAGACTTGCATTCAAATATGTGTAATCACATTGGCGATAGATGGAAATGTCTGGCTGCGAATGATCTCTTGCACTTGCAGTTTATGCAGCTTTAGATATGAATAGTTGGTTGAGTGTAATTGGTCTATTGCATATGTGGTCTAACTCTTAGGCTTGGAAACATGTTTGCTATTATGTTGAGTCGTGGACTCATAATTAGGTCCTTTTCAGAGGTATTAACTTGACATTTTAAGCAAACCATCCATGTAATTTTGTGCACGTACTAGTGACATTTCTTCAGGAGGAGTTGTAGTGCAGTGTCTGGTAATAAAGGGCATTACTTACCCGTTCCAGGTACTTCCTTTGTAGATTGAACACTGAAAATAGAATTAATCGCAGGAAAGAACATCCACGATACCACTGAATAGTGAACAACAGTAGAATTCTTTGGTTGTCTGCTTTGATCTTGAATAATTCTGGGCACACATAAAGTTAAAGCGAAACAAGTCATGGGTTTCGACCTATGCACCTTACTAAAATCTCCCAAGAGTTACTAGAATCTCCAACTTTTAGAATACATTCTGAGTAAACCACTGGCATGATATTCTTGCACATGGTTAGTTTTTGTTATCTCTTTTAGGTGTCTGGCCCCAAAACCATGACTTGTTTTGCTTTAATGTTACACCAGGAAAGCATGGTTTTCTGATAGGTTTCTTTTGCACAAAGCTAAACCAAAACTTTGACACAACATCTTTTCATAACTCCCTAATGTTATACATGTACACACAGGTTACACACAGGCATCACACAGGCTACACACAGGCATCACACAGGCTACACACAGGCATCACACAGGTTACACACAGGCATCACACAGGCTACACACAGGCGTCACACTGTTCTAGCCATGCACCTGTTCATGGCTAAACACAGCCAGGCCTCTCATGTTGGAGAGACTCTCTATGCAGTAGGCAGTCTGCCACCAACTCTCAACTATATCTGTAATGTCATAGGTACGGTCAGCTGTTACTGACATATAGCTGCAGATGGGTGCATTTCTGTAACTGTCCCAGTCTCAGCTGACCCACTCTGTCAATCTTATATTAAGATGTTCCAGCCTAGCCTTGTCTTTGTGTAGAGGTAGAAGCCTCCACAGGTGCTGGTGCAACAGTATTAATCTTGTTCTTGTTCTGGTGGTATTTAAATAATTTTGCACAGTTGGTTTAGTACTTTAGTGTGGGTTGGTGCATTTGTAAAAGTTGGAGTTCCAGTTTCCAAAAATATTTTGGTTTATGGAAAGGTTTATTGTTTCGTGTTTATCATAACATCACATAAAGAATTCTACTGCAAAATGGAGCATATTCCTTTAAAAGTATGTACCATGTTTCTAGTAGGCAGATTGTGCTTAACATCGTGCCTAATTTAACTGGAGAAAACTAGTTAATAACCTGGAAAGTCTATTGTTTTACAAAAAAAACCATTGTAATTAGTGGTTATCTATCATGTAGTCGCACTGACTGGTGTGGTCGTTCAGCAGGTGGCCATCAGGTGGGAACAATGCAAACTACAGCTGGTTGAAGGGGACCAAATGAACGTAAATAGAAACGATTTGGCCCAAATTCAGCCAGCTATAGAGTAACATTGCAGTGGCGTCACTCTACCGTCCCGTTTCAAAGCTCCATAAAATTAAGTTGAACACACATAAAAGATAGTGGGGCATGGTGGCGATGTGCATTGAACATCCCAATTGAGAGAACCTGGTTTTGAATCCTCCACGTTGCCTCAGTTCACTTAGCTGTATAACTGAGTGGTGGATATATGAACGAATAGTCTTCGCGCAGTAATTGCAGCGTGGCTGAATGCTTCCCAGAGCATTTGAGTTGGCGTTGGAATGAACAGGAATGGACACAGCACAGCATTAAAACATACCTTTTACACATATCATGTGTGTTTCATTCCATTGCTTGGTCTAACTTCATCCTACAAGATTTGTAAAAACGAATCTCTAAAAATACCACCTTTAAGATTGCATCTTCCACTTGGGATTGGGCACCTGGCGAGTGGATGCGACCTGGACCACAGAAGACAAGACAATGGCCACCCGTTAAGAGACGGAACAGACACTGCATGTCTCACAGCGGCACACAGACACAATCAATGCTCAATGTTGATTTTATGCATTGTTAGCCAGCAACTTGATTCCGTTGAGCTTTGCCATGCGATTTAGACGGCCCAGTTGAATTTTTTAAAATCATTATTACAGCAATCACTGTTCTCTGCTTTCTGGCCCTGCTGCAGTCGATGTCCACACTTGTCAAATGACTACAGTACCTTATTTTGTCGCCAAGTGGTGCTGCAGTATTGACCAATCAAATGCAGTGTAATTTGTGTCGTTCTTAATCTTAACCTGTCTGTTTCTACATTATCTGTGATGCTTGTGATTACGTTATCAGTGTCCTTTAATAGAGTTCCCAAAATCGCTGTTAACCTTTGCTTTCATCTATGACCCACAGTGCAACAGGAATGTAATTATTTTCCACTAGCAACAGCCATTTTGAGAACTGCCTACAATGCTCCCTGTTATAGTACGTAATTCAACATTTCCTATGGACATTTCCATGCAGTCCATTTCCTTTGCTGTCCTATATATCATTGGGGAAATATTAGTTTTGTTTCATTTTAGTGCCACTGTTTTAGATATGAATCCTCTATTTCATTGTTACTTCAATTATTAATGCAATGATTACTTGCTAAGTAAGGTATGATGTCATGATATGGATATAGGTATCTTGTCTATCTTGCATTGTATAACTTGCTCATTTAAAAGTAAGTCCTGCCACTTCTAGGGTGGCTGCATGTGCTATATGTTAGCTCAGTCAGGAAATGCTTGCAATCCTATCTCCACTATACTGAAGAGTTCTAGTACAGTGTATTAAACAGTTAAGTCCTATCCCAAATGTTATAAGAAAGGCTGTCTAAGAGTAATAGCTTAATTGTACTACAACATAGAATGATAATCATTGATTTTGAGATGGGAAAATTCAAGTTTTTAACTGTTCAAGCCTCGACATTAACACTGGCCTGCTACCCCGGTGCCCTATCTAAGGCCGTTGAGCTAGTTCAGGCCACAAGTTTTCATATTTTACTGGCCCAGAAAGATGAATGATTTTGAAGTAGATATTGCCTCCAATGTCTTTTTGAGTATGAAATAAACATAAATTATATATATATATATATATATATATATATATATATATATATATATATATATATATATATATATATATATATATATATATCCTCATCAAACAGTTTTCACCAAGATAGAGGATGCAGTTGCACAGGAACGAGACCACTGGCAACTCATGCTTGATATCAAACTTGTTCCGCATATTTTTATCCTCGTTGCTTCAGCTGTATAAATAATTTCCTGTCTCTTATTGCTGGGGAGATTAATCTATGATACACTCTAATTGTATCCAGGATTAAAGTGAATTCTAAGTCTAGTTTACCACCAGCAGTCTTGGTCCTAGAATGGTAAATAAATGTGAAAGAAATGCATTATTATTTCCTAATCTTTTTGGCTTGGTAACTGATGTTAATCCATAACTTTAAAACATACTAGTACATGCTTCTAAGAAGTTTTAATAAAATAAAAAGTCAGATAAACATTAATTTCCCAACTGCTAGTTTCTGTGTGAAATGATTCTCTGGTCTAAAGAAAATTCAACAATAAAGTGAAATTGATCTTCATTCCAAATACAATGGCTGGGTGTTTTCAGTATTTGTTTTTTCAGGCACTGATAATTATGCAATACACACACAAGTAAAAAAGTGACTTTTGGATCATGTCATGCTGTCGGGTAGGTAGTGCACACAGGGGGGGGGGGTCCATAGCAACCATGGGGGGCAACTGACAAAAGTGTCCTTACCGGCAAACTTGACTGCCGCATGTATTGCCAGAGACTGGCAAAGTGTCGCAGCTAGAAGCCATGTGTTGTCAAAGGCAAGCTTTATAAGCTGTAGGCCTGCATATTTCTAGGCACTCAGCAACAGCTGAGCACGCTACATGAAACGGCACCGTTCCATCTTGTGTTCAGCCTCCCCCGTAAACCTATCCATGCTGCATGTCAGTGGGGCTGGCTGACTGCAGGTAATGGCGTGTCTTGTGACTGCGGTGGCTGTAGGTGACCCTGCATGGCTTCCACCACCACCGCTGCGGCTTCTAGGAAGATAGCTGCCAGGCAGTGGCAGCCGGAGCATATTTGGAAGGCATTCCTGGCAGTGTGCAGCACCACTGCTGCAGCCACCGTCGCTTGTCTTGATAGCAGAGAACACATGTTACAAATATAAAACTAGCTGCAGGCCCCTCGCGCAGCACACACAACTGTGGCGATTACACGCCAATGTCAGGTCTCTTAGCTCGAACTGCCAGTGCTGGCCGGCACCACCACCGCCGGCTAAACATACTCCACCACTGGTGCTGTCCTCAACGTGGCTGAACGTTTTAAATAATTTCGCACATAAGGGGCCTTGCTGTGAAGCCTTGGGAGGTGGCTGGGTGGTAGTTTGCATTCCAACTGGCTCTGGCAGGCCTGAGTAGACAATGCATTACAATACAGCAACTGACGGCAATTAATGTTACCCATGCTGTCTGGCCATCGCCGCTACAATGTCCCTAGTCGGTTGAACAGCCTGCGGCTGAGCATATTTAGCCTTGGCACCAGTTCTACTGGTTACGGTCTCTCTCCATCTCTGGCATGGTGTTGTTGATTCCCAGTCTTACGTCCAGGCATAATGACGCTGCATCGCAGAACGTGTGATCCATGTGACAGTCATTTTGTTTTTATCGTAGTTGTTATTCAATATTGCTGCATTTTAGTAGACTAGAGCTTGTTTTGTGTTTATTTGGTATTAGTTTTGCGTGTGGCTATGTGAGTTAATAGTAAAAGGCAGCACACAGACATTGCAGTATAATTACTCGTAGTAAGGATGTGTGTATACATAATGGCGTGCATGCATTTTATCCATTTATGCAGTGGAAGGGTTCAGTCATCCAGGTTATAGCATAAAACGGATCATCCACATACAGATATTTCTAGAAACAAATTGTCCACAAGCAAAACAGCAAGCAAGCCCTTGATTTGCATAGGAAAAATGGGTTATTTTAGTGTGCCATGCACTCCTTACCTACACTTACGGCATGCAGCAGCATCGAGTGTAAACCATGACTGTTCATCACACATCTTATAACCAAATCTCTCTCTAACGTCTTCCATGTTTATCCATAGCCACCTTGACGGATGCCAGCCAAAATGAATCCCGTTACTTCGTTGCTTGTGCGCAATACATACTATGTATGATTCGCCAAAGCAATTTCCGGATGATCCGGCATGCAGCCGTGCTCGCCACACACCGAGATGTCGCAGTGGGCAACGTTTATGGCTCGCATCTCATTCAGACTGTCCCATGACATCCCCGTTGTAGATATGTGTTTGGTGGCTGCCAGTCTTTTCTTAACATTTGAGCAGCTCCTAACACAGGTCCCGGATGCTGTTCTGTATAGCTTCTGGCTGTCAGAACGATCACTCACTCAGGAGCATGTCATATCGAAAGCTATAGTTGTCTGTCTCCTGTCGAGCGCTGTGTATTCAGGAAGGCAATGACGGCACCCATTATAATTCCTCCGATCGCCCGGTAGTGTCCGCCAGGGAGTCCTGTGGCCGACGGGAGTTGGAAATATTGGGCATAATTTAGGTGTTTCAGTTATTGATTGCAGATCAGTCTGTGGACTGGCAGTGTGTATATAGCCTGAAGCTTGCGGGTTAGGCCCAATACAGCTTGCTTGATGTGGGTCGTACCCCTTAGATGTGATATATGACGCGGGTCTTCAGTCGGCTGACTTGTTTCATATTCCTCGTAGGGCCACCAATGGGCAATGTAGCGATGGAGGCAGATTGTTCTGGTGCATATATGAACAAAATGGCTTTGATACGCAAGTATCAGTGCAAGTTATAAAGGCTCATATTGATACTTTGCTGGGACAGATTCTATGCCGTAGTTCAATTATTGCTGCAGTGTGGTGCCGTTCCGGATTTTTCTTAACTTGAACACTATAGCAGTGGTCCAGTTTTCTCAGTGTCACTCTAGAAGCATTCCTGGATACAGTTTCCAGGTACACACCTTGCTGTCTCAAGCTCACCTGGCAGCATGGCATGGTAGACCACATTAAAAAATTTCTGGACACACAATATTGTTGTGACACTTTCCAGTTCCTGAAACTTGAAAGTGTTGCCTTTATGTATCTTTGTCACGCCATGACTTTTAGAGTATGTTCATTGTTAATGAATATGCACACATAGAACACACATTGGCATGTATAGTATTACGATTACTTGTCTATTGTTCATCTGTGCAGTTTTGTTTTATCATTGTTGCATCTGATGTGATAAATACATAAATTGTACATCCCAGTATAAACATTTATGTCAAATAACAGATCCAAGCCATCGTCCTACACTTCCTTTGATAATATTTCTATCACATATCAGTGCTGTAATATATACAACTAGGAGTTGGTGAACGCGTGATTGCACCAGGTTACAATACCACGTGGGTGGTTTCACATGCCACTCTGGGCAAACCCAATCATCTGCCAGCAACATTTTTATTGATTTGTCATACAACAGCATATTGCCGCTTTTTTGCCTGCCAGGTGCATTTTTGTGGAATTATCATCTCTGTTGACTGCATGTGAATGGCCATTATGTCATTGCGGCGGGACATGTTAGCTCATGATCTGTGTGCTTTGTCGGCTGGTCTAGCGCTTTTCTGTATGCCATTCACAAAAAAGATGGCATGTTTTGTGTGACAAAAAAGGCGCACTTGTGCACAATGAAAGAAAATAAAAGAGTGGATGATAGTTTAGGATGAGTGTGCAGTGTAGCTTGATAACAGTTCACGAAGATTAAAAAGTTATATTTCTTTATCAGTTAAGTAATTAACATATGAGATTAGAATTGGCAACAAAAATGATAAAGCTTTAGACTATTAAAAAAGTGAATATATATTACTTAATTATTGCATTGCAATACAGCGACTGATGGCAATTAGTGCTGTCTGGACTCTGTGGACTCAGGTTCAAGCAACTGCGTAGAATCAGGCCATTTTATGATTACAAACATAAACATTGCATTAAAACATTTATCCATCAGTGCTTCCCTGAACTGACAAACATACACACGATGCATTTTCTGCACACTATATATAACCCTGGCCAAAAGTTGTGCTAGCCAAGCAGTCCCAATTTAGCCATCTTCTTCTTTTTCATTCTACGCGGACCTCGCCCAGAAATATTGCTGCAGGCTTTCAGCCTGTCTGACTGCAGGCTGATTAGAATGCCACTTAGATTCAGTACAATTCAGTCCGGCTGTCAAAATATAAATAGGAATTCGGTGAAGTTGGTGTTCAGTCTATGTTATTCCTGAACAAAAATATCCTGCCTGTTTTACACTGGTAGCTGTAAACTGATATTGCTGTCATTGAAACATGATTCCATGCAGAAAAGAAGGGGGAGAGGGGGTGTCTCAAATTGATTTCCTTTTGGAAAAAATCCATGCGGCAGCAGTTATGAGACATGGTTTGAAATGGATGTTTTTGAGCATATCCCTTTATGGCTGGACAAATATAATATATACTGGTATGTGGGACAAATGAATGTGTGTATATGAGGCGTGTATGTGGGACAGTGAAGTGGGTTTCTGTGTCAGCTCCAACTAGGCATGGAGGGGGAAAGCACATCCAGTGGGAAGCAGCCTCCCAAGAGCCCATTTTATTTATATCCAATTTCTGGGCAGGCCAAATATAATTATAACTACCAGGCATGGCCATTGATTGATGCCAAGTGCCAAAGTTACTGGGCAGATATTTTCTCTGACCTAGATGTTGTGTGTTTAGAGTTTTGGGATCAATAGGCCTTGCTGTGTATATTCTCAGCCATCAAGAAATGTGTAGACAAACGTAGATTTGCATGTAAATGAATTTTGCAATGGACTGTCATTTCATCAGCAATGCACACACTTTACTAGCTCTGACCAACATAGGACATAGGTATATGAAAATATACGAACAGTGACTCGTTTTCTAAGTGTATAAACATTTTCACTGTGCAGTGCAGTCTGTGAGAGATTTCCATGCTCATATCAGATACAGTATTTGTAGAAAGGCTGACTGAGAGTGATTGCATGTAATTTGTTGCTGCAAAATAGCACCATTCATAAATTAATAATCGTTTCGTGCAGACAGTTTGCAGAATGTGTCAGTGTTAGCAAGGCTGCATTCGTAGTCTAATAGCAAAAGTGTGATTTTTTATAATGCCTGTAAGTATGTTTTAATCTCGAAAACAAGTTGGGAGACAAATTTGGAGCTTCCAGGAATGCAGGCTAAGATTCTGACCACAGTTTTCCTATGCAGCTGTTGTACCTTGGCTGAGAAAGAAATAGTCAGAGCATGTAGTGTGTGTTCTCTCAAGGATTGGTTAATTACAAGTGTTTGCTGTACATATCCTCTGAATAAGAAAACATGGCGCTGCAGTCACTACTGCTTTCTCCCAGGCCTGTCAGTTCGAATGTTCTACTGTATGAAAATCAGTCCTGGTTGAATGTAATGCGGAGTTATGTAATAATGTTGGCATTATATTTGTAAGAATGAAGATTCCCTTGCTATTATGCATGGCTGCAGCAGAGTTGCACCAGTTAACTCTGACGTGGATTAACACGTTTTAAACAAGCCATGAAGCATGCAGTTATTCCAAGTATGATCAATATGGAACAGTCAACATCATTGAAACAAAATTAATACCAGTGAATGGTTGAGGTTAGCCAAGCTGTAGTATTTTTGTCCATAGTGACAGTTTTACAGAATATTTAACTTAGACATGAGAATGTTATATTATAAGAAAATATATTAACTTCTGTTGCAGAGGTGTTGTAATAACTTTAACTGCGGAGGTATCAATTGTTGTGATGCAACATCCTCTGCATAGGGCCAAGTACCTGTCCCTGAACATGGGGCCTAGTACCTGTCCCTGAACATAGGGCCTAGTACCTGTCCCTGAACATAGGGACTAGTACCTGTCCCTGAACATAGGGCCTAGTACCTGTCCCTGAACATAGGGCCTAGTACCTGTCCCTGAACATAGGGCCTAGTACCTGTCCCTGAACATAGGGCCTAGTACCTGTCCCTGAACATGTAATAATAATAATGACAAAACTTCTAAAGCGCCAAAATCCTCTGGACCCATATTCGTAAAAAACTGATGAATCCGTAACTCAAGTTTTCCATATTTATGGCAGCTGTCCCTGTGGGGTACACTGTCCCAGTGGGGTACACTGTCCCGGTGGGGGACAATATCATCAGATGTGCTAAATACTGAATAGATCTACTGAAGTATTACATAATCCATGTTGAACCTCAAGCAAGACTGGTAGGATTACATTATAATCATAATTTTTTTTTATTCTGCGAGTGACTGTCCCACAGACAGCTTTGCCACCACGTTTATGGAAAACTTGAGTTACGAATTTGTAAGTCTATTGAGAATATGGGCCCGGGAACTTGAATTCAGAGGTCCAACAAATCAGAATTGAACGAATAAAATCATCATCAGAGTGAGGGAATGCCCAGGATTTAGGGTGGAAATGCAAATTTGAATTTTTCCAGAAGTTTCAGATGATTGTTAATTGATGCCTCCCACTGGCTGGAGGTCAAATACATGTCCCATGGTAGTGTCTGCACAAAGGGCACCTGTCACAAACTGCCTGAAACTAGGGTGTCATTTTGGGGTCTTCTTTGCACACATAAACACTGACTTACCTGTGTCGGCTAGTCGAGGTTCTGTGCATGTCATCTGGCTCAGTAGTTTTCTCACATAGGCTCGAGGAATTTATGTGCCAGGAAAGCAGCTGCTGAAAATGTAGGGAGTAGGTAGACCTGCCTGCGTCTGGGGAGGTTTCTAGGGTTGTTAGGGAATGCAGGAATGAGATATTTGGGTTGGCTGTGTGTGAGCCTGGGAAGATTGGGTTTACCTGGGACGTGTATGGGTTGAGTGTCGGTGCATGTGTGCGTGTTTGTGTCTGGATGTGCAGATGTCGGTGCACGTGCTTGTGCATACACATATATGAACATATGTATGTTTGTGTGTATAATGATTTAATGCACATGTTGGAGTACATGATTATTTAGGGTGTGTGTGTGAATGTGTGCATGCGTGTGAGCATGTGCATATATGCATATGTGTGATATGTGCATATCCGTGTGTGCACACATGTTTGATTGCATGCTGTGGGAATTAGCTGCTTCATTCATTTCATGTATATGGCTGTGCATCAGCCATCCAGTTACTATTCCCCATGTAACATGTGTCCACTACCTGTCTGCAATGACCGCCAAGGATGTCATAACCCACACACTGATGACCCATAAGCTCGATCATCTGACTCCTGACCTTTACCAGGCTTGTAGGCTTGGACCCTGGATGATATTTGTGATATTAAAAGATGACGTGGTCTTGTAATTTAATACAGCTTCCGGAAATGTCAGACTGACATTGCATGCAGACAAACTATTAAATTACTTAATGTTTGTTCAAGCATTAAGTGAAATAAAATCTAAATGCTAAAAAATCACGATTTTCATCCTTGTTGAAATTTTGCAACTTTGTCATGTGACCATTTTGGATATCCACTATTTTTACTTATAACTGAAGTCAATTCTTTCAATGATTTGAACAAAAATAGGCATTTTTTTTTATTAAACAGACTGTGCACATTACTTAAAGTGAAACAAAAGGCATTTTTGTGGCCTTTGTACCTATAAGAGTACTTGAAAACTAACCATTTGCAACTATAATCAAGAATATCACGCAAGTGGTTAATTTAATATACTTTGTTGAACACTGAAAATCTTTTTTGCATGGGCATTGGCATTTGTTCAGAATTCTATGTCAAGAGTGCTGACTAGGTTTCCCACAACTCCAGCTTTAAACGTTTGCGTCTAAAATCAACTTATTTGGCAAGATAGTCCATTCATTCATTCATTGTTTACTAACCGCATCGCATTCCAATTTGACAGTTCTCTTGATCTAGTGTTTGCGTTGTGTCGAAGCCTTTGGCTGAGGGACATGCTGGAAGGTTGTCGGTACCACGGTAACACTGGGCCGAACTAAGTCTAGCATATCGCATGGGCTTTCAACCAGCCTGCCCGCAATTGTGAATTCATTGCTTCACTACTGTCTGTTTTTCCAGAGGAAATAAAAGAAAAGACAACTCTCTGTACCTCGCTGAATCATATTTACATCCAAATGCTGCACAGTACAGCATTGTAAGAGTTTTTGCTGCATGTAAATCCAATATAAAAGCAAATAAAAATGTAACTGCACATCTCAACCACTTAAAAAATACATGCAATGTACGCAGCCTACGTCACAATCGCATTGGGGGTTAAGGGGCTGCTCACCACTGATTGGTTAAAATTGCATCAGCCTCCACGAAAAATTACATTAGACCAGATTTTCGCACTTTTAGAACAGATACCCAGTAAATCACTTGCGTGATATTCTTCATTATAGTTACAAATGGTTAGTTTTTAGGCACTCTTATAGGTGCAAAGGCCCAAAACAATGCTTTGGTTTCACTTTAAGCCAGGCTTGTTAACAAATGCATGTCAACGTATTTGAATGCAAATGCAAATGTTTCACTTGATTCAAATGCAAATGTTTTGGGGTTGCATTCAAATGCAAATGCAAGTATTTTGGTTACACATTTGCAAATGCATTTGAATTAATTTCACATGTGTTGGCTTTATATTAACGTTTTATTTTATTTGGAGAAAAAACAATGTAATGTATACAAACACATTATTAATTTAATAAATACAGTAGTACATTATTACAACCACTAAGTACCACTACGTACCAGTCCCACTACATGAACATGTCTGTAGAGTCATACACTGAGTCACACAGTTCCAGGCCTGCACAGGTGGTGGAAATGGAAGGGAGGAATAGACAACTGATAGTTTATTCAGGTAGGCCAGAATGAAAGGGGGACCCAAGACAACAGACTGTCCACTGGTGGGGTCACTGGGAAGATAACCTGGTGGATAATTACAGCTACCACTAATCACTCTCTTTCTGGCTGTAAATATTTAGGTAGGCATTGCTAATGTTTACTCCCAAAAGAACTCACACCCCAACCCACCCCAACAGTGCCAACACAATACAAGGGAGTCATCTGTCTGCATTGTTTGTTTCAAAGAACATGACTGTAATCTCTGAAGCCATCAACTTTATGGACCAGTTGGTCTTTTCATGTATGAACAATAAATTTGTGGGTTGCATTTAAATGCAAATGTTTAAGGTACGCATTCAAATGCAAGTGCATTTACAATTTTGTGGAGGCATTTCAATGCACATTCAAACGCTCAACATTCAAATGCATTTGCATTTGTTAATAAGCCTGCTTCAAGCTAGTTATACACTACACATCTGGACATAAATGAACCGGATTTGCAGTGGGTTGAACCATTTGAGGAAGCAGCTTTAAGATTTATCTGATTTAAATAAACATTTCTGACCAACTGTCTAATTTCTGGGGGGTGTCCCAATCTTTAACTTGTCAAACAGTGACAAGTTAAATACTGCTGGAAGATCAAGTAGTCCAACACCAGCAAGGGACGGTTTTAATTTAGGATGTATCATGTTCACTATGTGGCAGCACTACATGAGGCAGGACAGTTGTGTGACAGAGTCACCAGGGTTGACAGTAATTAGTGGCTGGTGCAGCAGGAGCCCTGGGGCGGCCGGTACAACTGCTCCGTTCCACTTCATCTTACAGCTGGTTTATTTTAATTAATTTCACAGTCATTCCTGTCAGACGCATTTACTATAACCAAAATACTTTCTTTTGTGATTACACCTTTTTTTACTTCTAAAGCACCCTTAACTTCTAAAGATTACCCTAGTGTTATCTACTCATAGTTTCTTTGTGTAGACTTGGTGTTAGCTGACCCTTGCTTTCTTTATTTGTATTTTGTAGTAGCCCGTACTTGGCCCATACTTGCCCCATACTTGGCCCATACTCAGCCCTGTTGCACTGGTGTCAGCTTCCCCATACTTTTTTAGAGAAGCCCTGGTGTTACTGTTATCTGCCAGGCCACATATATACTCATTGAAGTGGCCCTGGTGTTAGTTACTTGTAGCTTCTCCATACTGCTTGAAGTGGCCCTGGTGTTATATGCCTCTTAATCTTGAAGTGGCCCAGTTGTTTACATTCCCATACTTCTCTGAGTGACCCTGGTGTCAGCTTCCCCATACTTTTTAGAGAAGCCCTGGTGTTACTGTTATCTGCCAGGCCACATATATACTCATTGAAGTGGCCCTGGTGTTAGTTACTTGTAGCTTCTCCATACTGCTTGAAGTGGCCCTGGTGTTATATGCCTCTTAATCTTGAAGTGGCCCAGTTGTTTACATTCCCATACTTCTCTGAGTGACCCTGGTGTCAGCAGCCTCATATTTCTTGTAGTGGCCCTGGTGTTAGTTATCCCTTGCTTCTTGGAGTGACCCCAGTGTTAGCTTCACCATACTTGTTGGAGTGACCCTGGTGTTAGCTTTACCATACTTCTTGGAGTGGCCGTGGTGTTGGCTTCACCTTACTTTTTGGAGTGGCCCTGGTGTAAGCTGCCACATGTCTTTTGAGTGACCCTGGTGTTACCTTCACCATACTTTTTGCAGTGGCCCTGGTGTTAGCTGCTTCACGTTTTTGAGTGGCCCTGTTGTTAGCTTCTTCGTATTTCTTGTAGTGTTAGGTATTCCATAGTTCTTGTACTGGGTGTTTGGAACTTTGTTAAAATGTCATATTTTGTATTTCTGAAACAACCCCTGCTGACTCATTGCCAGGCTGCTGGTGATATCAGACTATAGCTTGTGAACTGTTACAAATGGGAGCAAAGTCTGGCACTGACATGCTGCAATCAGAGGCCATCCAGGAGCACATAGGCTGTTGTAGCCTTGGAACACATAGGCTGTGTCAGCCATGACGCATGTTTTCTGGTGAATAGAATAATAATTTGTTGTGTCCGCATTCAACATTCATGCTTTTTAAATGCATTGAATAACACTTACATAATATAGGTATTGATATCACAAAATCCCAACAAATATGAATAATAAATTTGAATCCTAAATAATATGCTCACCCAACCATAACTCAGCTATTATATATATATATTATATATATATATATGTGTGTATATATATATATATATATATATATATATATATATATATATATATATATATATATATATATATATATATATATATATATATATATATAATATATATATATATACACACACACCATATTTCACTGTAGTACTGCCCATACCTGCATTATCACCCACCCCATGTGGCAATTTCCCAACATGAAATGCTTTAAAAAAAAATTATCATTCTCTTCTGACAGGCTCTGGTTTAGCCCAACTTCCCCAGTAGTAAGTTAGCAACTCATGGGAATAAACAGTAATAGTGACTCAGAAGGGTGTGTGTTTGGGCTGTCTTCCCACTCTGTACTCCTCCAGACAGGGATTGGGGGCAGAGGGAAAGATGAGCTTCCAACTTACCAAGTGTCACCAGCTGTGGGTTCATGCACGTGTGCAGGGCACTGTGTGTACCTGTGCACATGGACGCTCTCATGCGTGCATGTTCGTGTAGACATTGCTGTGTTTTCGAGGAGTCAGCCTTGTGCCAGTGCCGTCTAGATGGGGGGTAGGTCAAATTTAAATAAAATAAAATTTGACACTCATGTACCAGCATATTGGAACAGTGACTTGTGTGTGGCAAAATCACATGCATCCGGGCATCCCATTGTAATGAATATTCATACCTGCATAATATTCAGGGTCACTGCACATGTTAATCAAGATCATTTGTCAGAATATTGTTCATTCAAGATTTTTATTAACTTGTTTTAGCCAGTTTATAGGATGTTTCCTTATATTTGTTTCCTCCCAGTCTTGGTAAGTATCCTGAATTAAATGTCTCTAAAGTTTCTTTATGAAGTTTGTAGTCTTAGGGTACAAAGTCGGATCATTTTTATCATAAAACCGTGTTACATTGTATAAACTATTCTAATACCTTATTGGGTTTTAATGAACCAAAAATTTTTATGTTTAATTTGAATATTTCAAATTGAATATTATGTTTACATTGCATGCTGCAAGGTCGATATTCATAAAACAATTGTTAAATGGTTAAAACTGCTTCATCAACTGATTTAGCCTATCGCAAATCCAGTTCATTGGTGTCCAGATATGTAGTGGGTGAATAGTTTATGTAACATCCGCAGTCGATTTAATAAAAAATGCCTATTTTGTTCAAATCATCAAAAGAATTGACTTTAGTCATTACATCTGGTAAGGATCAAAATAGTGGATATCCAAAATGGTAAACACTGTGTGGGTCAATGCTGTTCATGGGTGTGACCTCCATCCTCTCACCATCACATGACAAAGTTAAGAAATTTCACCAAGGAACAAAATCGTGATTTTTCAGCATTTCAGTTTTCACTTCAGTAAATGCTTGAACAAGCATTTACTAATTTAATAGTCTGTCTGATGATTTCACCAAAAATTACATACAAAAGTTGCACAAATGATCTAGCATGTTGCAGTGGATACTAGGTAGGTTTGTTTTTTCACAAACTTAATTTGAAATGAGACTAGCAAAAAATCGAATTGATTAAGCACCTTTAAGTTATATTAAGAAATTGTGGCTCATTAGAACAACACATTCCAGCAGTCAAGATGCGAGAATAGATATAGTTTATACTGCATAACGTGGTTCTACTATAAAAACAAAGAGACTTTGTACCATTAAAACGAAAACATAAATTTTGAGACAAGTGGACTGGCCAATATGGGGGTGTGTGTAGGAGTACTTATGGAAAAGCTTCAGCATGTGGGAAAAATTACAGGAGTTACACAGGATAGAAGGGGAGACAAGAGGATGACTAATTGGGTCAGTGGGGAAACTAGTCACTGAAGCCACAAAAATGCAGGTCTATGATCTCATAATGACCTGTCACAGAAGCTCTGGAGGCCAGCAGCTTTCTGCTTGGAATCCATATCTAATTGGTCAATTATATCCACTTCGAATAATGTTGTAGCAAAGTGTGTGTACACAATGAAGTTATCCGGCCTGGTGTCTGGCGTTGGATGTATTACTGAAGCATTGTGTGTAGTGGTGCAAGGGTTACATCGCGGCATTAAAATATGATATTCAGCAGCTTGCAGAGATACAGCTGTACATGCTATAAACTTTGAAAAAAGTCTCACAACAATATTTTAGTAACAATTCTTCTATGCTGTTCTTATTTTCCATGGCCATTCATTAAAGGGTGCTTGCCATATTGTGATCAATACCCTGTGTGTGTTTTGACTGAGTGTAATATCATAATATGGGATTTTAATGTGTTTTTTGTTTGTAGAGAAAATAGCATATTTGTTGGCAATTTTTTTAACCAGTGTTTTAAGAATTTTAGTAAGACACATTTTTTTAAAGGGCATCATGAAACAGCCAAAGCTATATGTAATCAGTCATTATTTGAGGACCAAAAATCTGCTGAGTCTAGGGATTTAGAATAGCTCTGTAAATAAAATTCCCAAAAAAGGGAAAGTGTTTGAATATCATCTTGAGGTTAATCACTTTCTGTTTCTAAAGTTACTCAATTTACTGAGAAAAGTAATTAATTTCAACAAAAGTATGTGCTCTTTTATTAAACTGACTGTGTGGATTACTTAATAATATTTCTTATGAATTGTGAATATGAATTAGAAAGCAGCTTTAATACTTTCTGTTAATTGCTGTTGTAACTAGTGCTGAGTTATCATGAATACACAAATACTGTTCAACAACATCTTTGACATGTTCCCCTGTAGGAGGGGGTAGGGGTGGAAGATTGTGATGTCTCCAGATGGAGGGGGGCCACTCCTGCCCCAGGGAACCAGTCCCCCAGTGACCCCCAAGTGCATTCCTAACATAGTTGCTTATCAACCCCATCTAGTCAATGTGGCCAGGGTGATGGTGGTTGACAGCTATTGTGGCTGGACTCCCTCTTCCACACCCACCTTTCTTCCCTGGTTTCTGGGTCATCCCCATGTGGGGGTGTACCCAGGTAGCCTTGGAATTTACCCTGCCCAACGGCTGCCTTTCAGAATTATTTAAGGTTTACTGTATTGAATGCTGACCATTTGGAGTTTTAAGTTGAGTAGTGATTGGCAACGGTGTTGTATGCGTTGAGACTCTCAAATTGAGAGCAGACAGTTACCATTTAACTTTGAATAAATCTGAGAATGCTCTATATTTAAAATGCTTCTCATATCCCATGTAGTAAAAGCTAATTGTGAGAAAGGTTGCAAAATTGTCCAGAGGAAACATCAGAGTAATTAAGTTACTGCTGTCTTTCACTATAAGGACTTCCGATGACAGAACAATTAACAGTTGATAAAAAACAACTTTGAAATCATGTTTTGTCTACCCAAAGATATAAGGAACATCGTATATATGGAACATACATTGACAAAGTCCCAACATGTTCCTTATAACGATGTTAATTCACTGTATTTTATTACATGGCAAAAAGAGAAAATGCATACCACTTTAACTAATAATGAATTTCTTAACACAGTTTCCAAAGAGAGTTCTGCTTTCAGTAGTAGATACTCCCTCAAGTAAGATATCTCTGTGGATTATGTTTTCTGAGGAGCTGACAGTTCTGTAAAGTCCTGTGTGATTATATCTTGTATTCTACAATGGTTGACATCACTGGTTAGGGAGACATCTGCCAGTGATTCTGGGGTCTAATTAAAAGGAACCTTTGACTTCAGTACTGGCTAAGTAGTTAATGCATCACATCTGTCTTCAGTCAGGAATGGTGGCCTTAATGAGTGACACCTGTCAGTCTCAGACAGATTGCTCTTGTCTAAGTCTTGCACATGTAACTTGTGGTTGCCAAATGGTGTGCCACCTATCTTACACTTCCCTGTAGCTACAAGGGTGGGGCACAGGAAATACCCTCCCAAGTGTTTCAGTGTGTCTCCATCTGTGAAGACCTGAGGCAGTTCTGGCTTGAGAATGTTTCAGTGCAAAAAGGACTATTTGGTTTTTCACCTACCAGTTTTACAATTACCTTCTTGTATGCCAGAGGTTAGCAAGTCAGCAAGGTGTAGCCAATTATTGGAAGAAGAATTACTTGAGTTGGATCTGTGCACCCTGTCTTTACAGTGAAGCCCTGCCTCTTGCTCAGTCAGGCATCTGGATTAGCTTTCAGTGTTAATTAGCAGCTTTCTGTTGACCCCTCTTCCATATATGGAAGTCATTCCCTCGGGTGATGCCATGGACTGCATTTGCCCATATATAGGCATGAACCAGAAGGGTTCATGACATTAGCCATATAAGTACTTGCACATATAAGCACAGGAGTTGGTGTAGTTAGCAACAGTGTGTTACTAGATGCCTTTGGACACTCACAGTTGTGACAGGCTGATGAAGAGATGACTGACCCACTAGCCCACTGGCAGCTGTCTCATGGCATCCCATTCAAACTCAGAGATCTTCCCAGCCCCAATGTGCTTGTCTCCCCACTTTTTTCCCACCCAGCTCCATTTCACTTGCAAGCAGTTGCTTGTCTGCGGGTCAAAGGTTAGCTTCAAAAAGATACATGCGGCTTTGAAAATTCAAGCAAAAAACAGTCCAGTTAAACTAATTGTTGTTGGACTTTTGTTTGCTGTTTTGTTCTGTGAGTTTACTCAAACAGTTGCTGCGTGTCTGTCAGTGACTTTATTTGTGTCAGGTATAGTTACTTCAGCTGGATATGCCAATTAGACATACTGTATTGCAGTACAAGAGGAAAGGCAATATTTCAGACCTCAGTGTTTGCTATAATGTATTGATGTTTGAAAGTTCACAGGGGTTGTTTCACATATAAATTGATCATTGGAACAGTCAAAGTTGTAAGGAGACATGAAGTTGGTTTGTATAGTGCTGTGTGCTTCAGATAATACTGTTAATATAACACTTTCATCATAAGATTTAACAGTTAATTAAATCTAATAGCTATGTTAGATAAATGTTTTGTCAGTGACAAATTGGCAGTATAGTGCACATAATCTAGACCAAATATGGACAATATAAATCTTTGTAATAACACTTGAATATAGTGCAAATAATCTATAGCAATATTATACAATGTAATTTCTTTGTACGGACACTTCAGTATTGTGCAGATAATCTGCAGTGAACAAATATATACAATATATATCTACTTTATAAGGACTTTCAATATAATTTGTACACTGTTGATATTGCTTAGACTATTATTGCTTCAGGGAGTGTTTGTAACAGACAGAACAGCCAGCTTGGATGATCCAACATGGCCGCCCACCAGGCAGCCAGCTGCCCTATCAGTCACTGGGGTAGCTGTGCTGCTGGTCACATAATTTATGTGTACTCACTGACCCTGGCATTAGTTAACTAATTCACCACTTTACTGTTTCTTGCAACCATGTGTAGTCTGAACATTTGTGGATAGTCTCACAGCATAAACCAGGAAAGTTTCCACATGCTAGAAAAGCTGCCAACTGCCATGTTATCTGATCGCATATCATGATTTTGGAGTAGAGCGTAAGGTATACTTGTAGCGACAGACAGACTGGGAGGGACAAGAGTGGGGACTGACAATCGGCTAAGTTTGCATTAAAATCTATGGAGAAATCAGTGAATTGTAGTGACTTTTAGAATAGCCTCTCCACTATATGGACTTCTGTTGTAAGGAACATCTATGAAATCCCCATTCTGGTGTGCACTGTTTCATGTACCTGTGGATATAACGAACATGGGATATATATGGAACAGTTTGTCAAGTCCTGACATGTTTCATATAGAGAGTCCACTAGTGGACATTGGTGTTCCTGAGTTGTCAGGGAGTAGAAATGCTGGACAAAGGGAATATTAATATATATATAAGTGCTATATTTGCTATTCCAGTAGAGAACCAAAGGTGCAAGTTTGATTTCATAAAAATTGTGTCACACACAACTAAATAATTATTGATCTTCAAAAATGTAATATACATTGACAGTGATTTAATGTTGTGCATCAACCATGGCACTCAGACATTGATATAGAGATGGAAATATGCACCAACAAATCTCTTCTGGAATAGTACACGTGTATAACAAACAACATGCCTGTATAACAAGAAACCATTGTCCTTTCATGATGTTTAATGGGAAACGTCATCAAGTGATACATGACTACTGCAACTATGTATTTCATTTCTACAAACAACATTACTTGCATTCAAAGAAGACACTGCCATACTCAGTGATGTGTGTTATAAATAACATGTTGTTCTCATTGACTTCACACGGAAGACATTCTGAACAGACACATATTTTTTGGCTTCTATTTGAAAGATTTCTGCAAAATTTCATTGTCTGACTAGACACTTGAAAGGATCAAAGTTATGGAATAAAGTTTGAATAAAGTTATTTCATTTCACTTCTACTTTCAAGATTTCTGTAACATTTCAAAGGCTCACGAGACACTTGAAAGAATAGAGTGTTATAAAGTGTAGGTAGGGAAAGTGTGAGAATACACTGTATAGTTAGTTACCTGTTTCCCTTGTTTCCAAGGGTTTTGTAGAGGTATGAAGCACATGGCTGGCGGCCATCTTGCCAGTGTAGGTCAAGGAATGTATAATTTACCACTGTCTTCTGCAGCAGCCCTTTGACCTTGAGGATGTGTGTTGTTCCTCTGTACTTGTGCAGCTTTGGTAGTTAGTTGCCCACAATCACTACATACTTCTTTACATTCCATACAGTCAAATGCAAATATGGCCTATAAACAAGTATGTGGCATTCATGGGCATTCTGCTCTCTAGAAAATCACAATGGTCGTTGTCTCCTCTTGGTCTAAAAGTCAACGTGGTGACTTTCTGGTTCTGAATAAGTAAGACAAGACATACATGTTGATCCACGTGCTTAGTGCAAGTTGTCTTCCTACTACTTGGTCCAGTAGTTGTTCGTAATTCCAGTTGTCCACAAGAGGGGTTCAGCAGCTCCATACATGTGCTGCTGCTGTGGCCATGTGCAAGAGTGCAGCACATGGCACACAGCCAGATTCTACCCCATCCACACTCCTCTGTCATTGGCCAGGTTCATTAATTATCAGGCCATTTCCTGTCCGGATTGATATCCTTTTTTGTGATGTCAGCCAGGGCTGGGGGAAGATGGCTAGGGGGGGCAGCAGCCTCCCTCCTCCCTCCCACCTGCAGAGGGGGTTGTCAATCATCCAGTGGGGTGACAGCTGTGGGGTGATGAAGGGGTCCAGCCAGCTCTGAAACAGATAAGAGGGAGTAGGTAGATAAGAGGGAGTAGGGGCTTGAATGCTGGCTGCAGAGGCTGGTGAAGTTATCACAGTGGCATCTGGAATGGAGAAGCCAGGACTTCCCCAGCTGGCTGACACTGGATACCCAAGCCCATCCATTTATAGTCTCCTGCCTACTTGTTCTATCCTGCCCAGGCTGGGCAGTTACTAGCTGATTCATGCATACAAGCCACACATCCCTGCTCTAATTGGAATCATCCTGGCAGAAAAAATACACCCAGATTAAATCGGGCAGAAATGCTGGACGGTTTCCCAAACTATGTGGGTTGGCCATCACAAACGGTAGCAAAACCTTTGAAAGTGGCCGATATGTTTCAACTTTTTTGTAACACATGCAACGGACTTTACACCTGACTGACTTACTCCGGGTCACTGTCTGTCGGTGAAGTTGTGAAGTTGTGAAGTCACATATATACAGAGCACTTTGTAGAAATGTCCCCTGCCTCACCTCATCCAACAGTTACGCTTTCCGACCACGTCGTAGACTTTGCACCAAGTTTTCCGGAGTCAGGCAGCATCGACCCAAGACAGACACCAGTATCCGGAGAGAGGCAGCGTTATATGCGCCGTCCTTGCACAGCCACCATATTGGTTCAAAAAGGAGTGACATTCATATGACCTTGACGCCTGCGGTAGTGGCCACACTGACATCAACTACCAACTGGCTCTACTCCTAGATGTCTTATCACACCTCCTCCCCAAATGGGCTGCCGTTGTAGGGGCAGCTGTGGCAATGATTTCTGATTGGAAGTTTCCCATGTAACTGGAACTGTTTAATGGGGTGGGGATGTGGCGCCATTGGTTCTCTGGGCTGGTCCTTATTTTTAGAAGGGCTGCTGCTTCCTATGCTTCTGCTAGCCTGGTGTTTGATTACCATTTATGTAGGCAGTCTGAGAGCCAGGCATGTCCAAGGAAAAGTTTTCCAGGGGATATGCTTGAATGGAATAGTTCAGATAATCTGAAGTTACTACTAAAACCCTGTTTTTGACTGAGGATAGTAATTATTTTTTTCATGGAAAAGTTAATTTTAGAAGCTGCATTCAGAATATGATGATCAAAAATTTTTCCCCTCTATTGGTTAATATATCGGGGGTTGTGCTGGCTACAAATTGAGGGTAATTGGCACTGATGCCAGAGTATTTGTTGATCCAAATGTTGATAGTAGCCTACAGTTTCATTTCATACACAGCAATTATTCACTGAAGCATAGGGGTCATGTGGGTGTAATTAAGCTTTAGATCTAGTCAGACATGAAATGCTAAGCTACACAAATACAGTGTGCATTGAGGGAAACATATTTGGGGATAATATTAAATGTTGCAGCAGATTATAATCAGCCATTTGCTGTGGCATTTGCTTAGCTGTTTGGCTTTGTAACCTTTTCAAGTGTCATAAGTGAATCTTAATCTGTGAGTGTTTTTTCTCATTTGTTTGATATAATATTGATTGTAACTGCTGTTTCAGCTTGTTGGTTTAGGAAAAGTTCAGCACGGCATGATTTCATTTGGTACTTGGTATTTGACAAATTTTCAAGAGAAGGGATACAATGACAGGGACACAGTGACAGGGACACAGTGACAGGAACACAGTGACAGGGACACAGTGACAGGGACACAGTGACAGGGACACAGTGACAGGGACACAGTGACAGGGACACAGTGACAGGGACACAGTGACTGACATATTCAAAGCTGTGTTCTTGCTTCTGTTACTTTAATGTGAAACTGCATAAAAGAAGACATGACTCAATACTGTATGAGTTTTACAGTTGGCAGACATGTTAAGTGGTTTGTACAGTTGTTATTGGTTATTGTTAGTAGCCGATCAATCAATGTCACTCAAACAACTGTGTGCTTTGCTTTTACTCAAAATGTCTGCGTTTCATTTTTATATTGTCAGTTCGTTCCCACAAATGTATTTATTCTTAGCGCCTAGTTGGATGTTTCTAATGTTTTGTAACAATTTTATTTTATTATTTAATAATTAAATATGTTAACATTTATATAATAATTTAGAAAAAATTTAATATACATAGTGAAATGCAAACTATGTAAGCCAGTGTGACCTATTAATTTTATATATTGGATACACCTGCCTATAATGGGAACTTTTTGAAGTCATTGGTAGTTATTTCTGCAATCCTGCATCATCAGTTATACATAGGTTAAACAATGCACTATTTACAGGCTGCCTGACATTTAGACTAGTCATGGATATTAGAAATGTCTACATGGAATTACCGTCTACGTGAGTGTGTGGCATTTTGAATGTGACAATGTGAAGTGACACACTTTTGAATACTTTGTAAGTTCTGGACAGGGGTGGGAAGATAGACATCTTATTATATACATTGTAATCTGATTTATATTCTGTAAAATTTGTTAAACAATGTGATTTTATGACATTTTCATATCACATATTTTTTAAAGGATGCCAAAGCCGAAATCCTCCATGAAAGTAAAAATTCAGTTGCTTAGTGTCTGAGATATTTAGGGTTGGAATATGAATATTTTAATAATATTTTGTAAAATAACATTCTACTATCAGATTATCTCCATATAATTTAAGGGATTCTTTGGGTTTAACTAATTCTTAAATGTGTGTTACTGAAGGGTGCAGTTGATGGAATGTAAGAGCTCGTAGAAACAGGATGAAAACACAGAGACTTAGCCAGAAGAACTAAACTTGTGTGGCACTAGAAACAGCAGGTCAGACCTGGAGATGTGGGTGTTTGTAGTGTTTGGTGCCAGTCTCTGCCTGACTCCTACCCCCCAAGTGTAAGGGCTAAATAGGTCACTGATTAAAGCCAACCACATGGAGAGAGAACCACATAGCTCAGTGTCTGTGGCTGTTAGTCTTAATCTTGTTGAGAGATAAGTCCCCTGCTTGGACCTCCCCATCTCATCTTGCTGTCTTGGTGGTTATCCCTGTTGTCAAGAGACCACAGTGCAAACATCCTCTGTTGAGTCCAGTACCCTCACAAAGATGGCATGTCCACAGACAAAAAGCTTATGAACGTTTTGCAAGACATTTAAAATGGGACAGAATGGTGCAGTTTTTTTTTAATTAAAAATTTATGTCATTATGGTGTTACTGTTATTTAATTTTACGACTGAACTTTTATTTACACGCTGTTGTTGTTATATCATTTATTTAATATATTAAATATTATTTATTTTGACCCTTGTCATAATATCCATTGATATTTTGTATGTGAATATCCTGTGATGTTTTGTCTGAATATATATGGACATATTGAAATTTCTCATAAACAAATTAACATTCAGTACCCCTCTGTTGTTACCCAACACTACATTTGGTATTACAAGCTTACCACCCCAGTCATAGGGCAGGAGGGGAGGGAAGGAGGGAGGGAGAGACAGAGGGGGGAATGAAGTCTTTGAAAACTTTGAAACAACATTTTTCCCCTGACTCTGTTCATCAAACACCCCTGAGCAGACAACTCATGTCAAAGCCACTGTGATAACTTTGAAGCAGCTGACATCCCACCCCCACTGGGCACATGTGGTACCACTGCAGACTGACACCCTGTCTGGGGTACACAGGGTGGGGTAGTGTCTGGCAGGAGATTTTTTATGGGTATAAGGATGAGAGTTCCCATCAGCTCTAGTCACAACGGTATCATTGAGGCAACTGGCTAGAAAGTAGAGTGAGACCAACCAACACAAGGGTCATCATAGATTACACTAATGTGCTCCATGTCTGGGGGAGAATCTCAAAAAGGTACAAACTGTTAATTAGTTTAGTGGACCAGCAAAAACATTAATTAGTTGTTAGTATATAATTTAGTGTTTAAGAAAGGTAGAGGTACAATCTTATATAGCATGACATCCAGTCAATAGGAACTCTTTATACTCCACCCCCTGACAGACCTGTTCTTTCTAACACCACATCAACATCTCTGGGAAGCATTCAGCCATGCTACAATTACTGCGTGAAGACTATTCTTTCACATACGTCTATTGCCAGGTACTCATTTATACAGCTGAGTGAACTGAGGGAATGTGGAGTGAACAAAATTACCCAAGCTTCGAAACGGCAGCAAGAGAATTCAAACCCATGTTCTCTCATTTGAGAGTCCAATAATCTAACTAAAAAAATATCATAAAACTAAAGTCGTATCCTGTCCTAATCTCTCTAACACATAGTCCAATACCTAAATCTGGGTTTGGTATCATCGCCATTTTAGTTTGACCATACATTAGTCAGAAAGTTTTTGTTGTCGCTTTGACAACAGTTGTCACTTGTTGCCATCTCTTTTGTCTGGATTGCTGGCCAGTGTTAGAGCAGTTCTGGGGGTTATTGAATGAACATTGACTACGATTTCACTCCTTACATAGTTGGAGGAACTTTAAAAACGGGTACCCCTTGAAAACTATCCAGTCAGCAGCAATGTGGGGAAGAACACTGGTAAAGTGCACTTGTACAACTGCAGTAGACGGCAACCACTCCCAGAATAGCTGCTGCTGGAATTCTCTCGCAAGGTGGCCCCATTTCTAGATTCTAAAAAAAATCTAAACTTCCTGGAATTTGACCAATTGCCAAAAATGGCAGTGGAAAACAACAGATCAGTTCCTGGCAGACCAGGCAGCTTTGTAGAGGAATCATCCAAGAAATGTCTGTTCATTGTGGCAGCAGGTTGAGATAGAATCGAAACGGGTGTGGTAAAAGTGACAGGATGCGACAGAAAATGAAATGATCATATGTGATGAAAACACAAATGCGGAAAAGTAACTTTATATTATACATTATGTTGTTGTAACGTCAGTCAGTACATGTTACTGTAATAAAATTTTTTTTTCAACAGAATTGGTTTCTACAAAATGAATGGTCCTGGTATGGATGCAAACAAGATCTGTCCAGCACCTTGATTGTGGCATGTGGCAAGATATCAGATTAACATAGAAAGTGGGTCTATAGTCCAAGAGTCAATTATACTTATGAGAAAACAAATAGTTTCATTGTAAACTAAAGTAGTAACCTAAAACTGAGACAGTGACCAAGTGTCTAGATAACCCAAAGAACCTTTCTATGGGTGAAACAATATGCAGATCCCACTGTTTGTATGTGCCCATATGGCATCCATTCATTGGTAGTTCTGTGATATGTTTCTTCAGTCTATACATAGGGTAATTTTTAGTCACTATGGGGCCAGCTTCTATGGATTGGGTACATTTCAAATGTGTTCCCAAAGCATAGCTCCGAGATGAATGGTATTGAATTATTAACGCGTTTGTAGGCATTGTTCATGTTGCTTGGTTTTCTCCAGAGAGTCCATAGACTCCATACTTGTTCGTGTTGTTACACAGCCTTCAGTTCTGCCTCTAAGCTATGAGCTTCATGTGTTCAGTTGTGGTCGGCTACCCTCATATGCACTGCTCAAGTTGTAAATATATAGTACTTTGTCCAAGATTATTAAACTGTCATATGTCTGAATGGCAGACAGAATGTGGGATAACATTGCGAGGGGCAGAATTGCAAATGGAAAAAATTTCAGTGGCAAGACAACATGTTAGTAGGACGAGAAATTTTTTTATAAGCATAATGACTGAAGGTTTAGACTCATTCTAATTACACATACATAATGTTGATCAGAAGGGCTGTGTTAAATGTATGACGGGTGTGTAACAACATGTGTGTAAAATGACAATCTCTAGTGGAATAATTATGATCCATATGAAATTATGTATAACAACATATTATTTAAAATAATCCATATAACAAGTTGACCTGTCAGACAATAATTGTAAAATATGTTGACTAGGGATAGAAATAGACAAACAGATTAATGTAATAACAATATCCATGAAAAAACTAATTTCAGATTCATCAGTTTACAGCTGGATAATTTCTAGATAAGCATTGCATAATCTAAATATAATCCAAGGACAGTTGAGCACTGTTGACAGTGATGACAGCGTAGTCAGTAGAGACACGTACCTGTGAGGTGTGTGGCTCTTGGAGATGTTCTCTTGGCATCTGTAGTTGTCCAAGACAGTGACCACTTGAGCAGCCAACTTGTGACTGACTGTTACTGTCACAGACACAATCACTCCTGGCTGGAGGGCTACAGGCAGGATGCCCCATCTCTCATGGGTATATATAGCGACCAGGGTGTCCAGGGTACAGGGATGGAGGGAGAAGCATGGGGTGGACAGGGGAAGCTCCTAGGATGAAGTGAGAGGAAGCCAATGATAGGGATGAGCCGGATAATGAAGAATGGCTTTTTATAGCAGCTTCAGCCAGGAGCATACTGCACATACCATATGAGCAACCAGTGGCGCTCTAGTTACACAGGCAGGCAGAAGGAGGGTGGGCTGGAGGGAGGGAGAGCTTGTGGTCTGACCATATATAGCCAGCCACTACACACAGGCCTCCCATCCAGCTAGCCCAGCTCCCAGTCCTAGTCCAGCCCACTTCCAGACCTGTAAAAATAACCCACTAACTGCTTCTAGCTAGATCCCACCAATATTCCTTGGCACCAGCAACCAGGAAGAGTCTCTCTCAATGGGCTGTTCACTCAGGGAGATAGCAACCAGGGTTGTCCAGTGCAGCCCAGAAATACGGTCATTTTAGTCTTCTCAAGATGTTACGTTTGTGTCTTGGGTAATTTTCCCATAGTGAGACTACTGCGGAATTCTGCAGATTAGTTTAATAATACACCCAGTGCCTTTGTATCAAGACTGCAAGATGTAATGTTATGAAGATGCTAAATTTAATATAATATAGATTTTTTTTAACACAGCTATTAAAGTTTCAAAGTCCTTAAATTTATTCACTTCTATTTTTCAGCAACTCTTGGACTGCTATCCTTCTATATTAAATCATTCTCTCGACTCAATGAGCATTCGCACCAATATAAGGATTGTTTGAAAAAATAATGAAAAAATGTAACAATGATAAATTTACATACTTACAACTGATGAAAAGTAATGTAAAATTTGTACCATACAGTGTATCCTTTGGACGTTGTAAATTATCTTAAGATTTTGTGGAAGTATTTAACTTTAAATCTAAAATAAATAGCCTTCCTTACCTTCTCTGTCCTGTCAGTATACACATGCGAATGTTCTTTGAAACATGGCTGTGTTTGTATAGTACGCTGTTGATTATTCTCATGCAAACAGTTATATTTGTTTTGGAAAAAGTGTTGATTCTGTGTTGTTTATGTTCTGCATTCTGTGGGTTGTATGGCCTTAGTCAACTTGTTTATCTGACTGGCATACCATCTCACCCTGCGCCAATCCCATATTATTTAGTGATGTTTGTTTTGCCAGAATTAGTTTTGATTTAAAAATAAATAACATAAGTAATGTTCTCATCTCAAAGCGTGGCCCATGATGCTAGTATGTTTAGAATGTATTTGTACCATGACATTTTTATGTGGTTTTGATGTTGGCAAACACTTTATTTATTAAATAGACCAGGGTTTCAGTCAAAACACGCTATGATCCTCTTGACATTTCTAGTGCAAGATTGGGCATTATATACTTTAAATGTCAGCACAACTTGTCAAATGTCATCGGGTGTGCAGCTAATTAGATTATTGGTAATACAATTCAATATAATAAAACACTTCTATTGCGTTAAAATCCTCAGGAAACCCAAGCTCAGCAGTGCACCAAAACAAAAGGGTTACACAGTAGTTTCTAGTTGATATAACAGTTCCAGTCATAAACAGTTGGATTGGTATAACTCTATGATCGGTATGTAAAAATTACACCAACATTTTGCATAAAGATCTGACACAGTTAATAAAACAGTAATTTGTACTGGTACACTTAATGAACTAATGACTTTTGTATACATGGTTCCTAGGGTAGTGTGATGTTCTATCTTTACCTCTGGTTCCCAGTGCTTGGCACATCCCCAGTATGCCATATGTTTATGGCTGTCATCTCAAGTCTTCAGTGTCTATACATCTTCTGGCTTCTCTCCAGCTGGACATCAATCTCTCATCAAGTGGATGTGGAGGCTGCTTCATGTACATCTCCAGCAGGGGCTGAGGAACAACAACCATCAGTCTCTGATGCTTCATCTGTCTTCCTTCTAGTCCACTGTCTTCTGTCTAGAACCTGACTGACCATTCAGGCGGAAATATGTCCAGCTTTCTTCTATATTATCGTCCTCTTGTCAGTGTGTAAATATGTCATGATTAAACATTAGAGATGTCTCTGGTGAAGACGAAGATGGCTTAGCACTGCAAGCCTTGCTGCTGGTGGTGCTCTGGTGTAAGTGTGCTTTTATTTCTTATGTTCCAGATGGATGCCAAGTCCCTCCTGCAGCGTCAAGCAACAACCTGACTACCGAAGGAAGGCTGTGAAGCAACAAGGTATGACGTGACCATTTTCATGCTTTCATATAGGAAAAATCACTGATTCTAAGAACTTTAATAAAAACATGATTGACTATTATAATGAATAAGACTCTATAAGGATTATTGCCATTTCCTAGCAAAATGTGGTACTTTCTTTCCATTCCTTTTTGTCTTGTTACAATACAATATAATAAATACCTGACTTTTTCTTCCATTCTACTGCTTCATTATTTTAATCATCAAAGCACTTTGGATCAGTGAAACCAACATCACATTGATCAATCGATGTATGTATGCTGCACAGTACAATAATGGTGTAACATGGTGACTTTCATAACACACAACGTTGTGACATTACAGTACTTTTTTATGTATAAAACTGTAATAATAATAAAAATAACCTGTTGCTTTATGTCCATTTGCAAACACTATTTTTCTGCTACTTTTCCCCCCAATACTTTCTTTCTGTTACTTTTTTCTGCTACTAAGGTGGTTGGAGTCATTCACCATCAGTTATTTCCTCCTAACTTGTCAAATTGAACTCGGTGTCAGTGACAGGCATAAGCATGCCACGCTAACATCATCGTCATATTTTCATATGTGGACTAGAAAGGCATATTTGTTTGTCTCTATGGAAATCCTTCATTGTTTGGAAATTTTGTGGCATTTCCCATTGTGGCATGGCCGAGTGCTTCCCATAGAAGTTCATTTTGTGTTGGAATGAACATGTCTGCCGGGGGGAGGGATGTAAAGCACTTTGAGTGGTTCTATGGACTGGATACTGCGCTATATAAGAACTTACCTTTAGCTTTTTTTACCTTTATATAGGTTCAGTGGGTTGCTGCCTCAAATGATACCAACAAAAGAAAACCATGCCATTGAGTTCCTTCAGAATTACCATTTTTCTGCAAAGGAATTCCCATTTGATGCATAACATACACATTAGTGGAGATTGTATTATTATTAACTATAATGAAACCGAAATCATTCTTAATACTCATTTTTATCAGTGCTTCTAGCATACTTTTATGTTTTTTTCTTGCAGATGTTTCTCTAAATTATTAAGATGACACTTTGTAGAAATTTCATTGATATCAAAGAATTTCACTGATATCAAATAATTATAAAATACGTTTTGTCCACATGGAATATTATTTAATGTTTCCAGTAAAGTCTGAGAAGTGGCTCGATTTATCTTAAAAACTTTTCTTTAAACCACTCAATTCAGAGCAAACATGAAAAGTAATTCTTCTCTTATAATTTTTGTAGTATAATAAAAATGGCCTCCCTTCCAGCTTTGATAGTATATGTATGTATGTATGTATGTATGTATGTATGTATGTATGTATGTATGTATGTATGTATGTATGTATGTATGTATGTATGTATGTATATATATATATATATATGATAACAGCAGTTTTTGTGTGTAAATTTTTTTCTATACTATTATAAAGGCTATGTTTTAATACCCTGGCGATCTCCAGGCACCAACAGGCAGAAGCTACAGCTGCTGCAATGTTTCGGTATATACTTAGCCCTGACCCTCCTGTCAGACTGGGAAATAACCCTCCAGGTTTGGGCATCCTATGCCTCACCCAAGGGGTAGTTCCCTGTGCCCTGGCCAGCTGAACCAGGGTAAGTTGAGATAGTGTGCCTATTTCATTGACCTGGATCTGTAGCATCAGCTATCTGGCTCCCAACAGGCTATGGCTTATAATAATTGTGACTGTTCAGGGTCATAAAGATTATACAAGTCTGGCAGAAACCCATAAAGAAAAAAGTAGGTGATGTAGTGGCCAGATGCCAGAACCAGAACAAGCAGAGGATAAGGTTGATCCCTCTTGGAATAATCCCAGTAACCAAGGCGACAACCCAGTAACAATGACAATGGTTGTAGCCTTTATGACCCCTGGATGAAAAGGTAACAGGTAACTTACTAGACAGGGTTCAGTATATGCCCCACAAAATAATCCTGAAATGTCAGGTGAGAACAACAAATGTCTCAGAATATGCCAGTTGATATGTAACTGAGGAAGGCACTCAATATCACTGAGGAAGGCACCCGATATCACTGTAACTGAGGAGGGCACCCGATATCATAGTAACCGAGGAGGGCACCCAATATCACTGTAACTGAGGAGGGCACCCGATATTACTGTAACCGAGGAGGTCACCCGATATCACTAACAGAGGAGGGCACCCCATATCGCTGTAACCGCAGAGGGTGTTCAATATTGCTGTAAGCAGGGAGGGAACTCGATATCACAGTAACAAAGGAAGGCACTCCATATCACTCTAACTGAGTACACTCAATATCACAGTAATAAAGGAAGGCACTCCATATCACTCTAACTGAGGACTCTTGATATTATTGTAACCAGAGGGGAACTAGATATCGCTTGAAGCAAGGAGGGCACTCAATATCACGGTAACCAAGGAATCTATTGCATTCTATCTGCCTACAATTACAAATATTCCCTCTTCTTCCACCGTTTGTCATTTGTCATCTCTGTTACTCAAGTTTTCAGTCATACTACCCCTGATGTTCCCTCCACTAAAATAAATAGGTTGATGTTTCCCCCTCTCTTTTTATTAAGAAACTGACTTGAAATCAACAAACGTACATTTTACAATATTAAATGTAACAATTATATTATAGTGCTGAAATCACAGCATCATATGTGTCTTACATTCTGATCCATGGTGGCCAAATGTCACTGTGTGTGCTATAGAATTCTTTACTAATTATATATTTCTTTACTAATTAATAATTATAAGTGTAAATATGTACACACTAAAGGAAATATTTGTTTTTATTTTATTATTAATAATTATTTACTAATTAATAAATGTAAATATATATATATATATATATATATATATATTTTCATTCTGTTCAACAAAGAAGTATGTGCTTAATGAATGTTGAACAGCATCTATCTACAGAATTGCAATAAAAGTTAATTGAAATTCAACTGGTCATTTATTACTTAAACCATAAAGGGGGAGACGTCCACCTATTCACTTTAGTAGAGGGAATGTCTGGGGGAGGATCGAGGAGGAATGTCCTACACCCAGCTAAATCATAGGCACCGCCATATTGGTTTACATTTAAGTAACATGACCATTGATTGGCTAAATGTTGTGGTGTCCAGCGATTCTACAAATGAAATTTAGTATAACAACTGTAAGCATGTAACACTCTCACAGAAATATCTGAACTTGGGTTTTACAAAAAATTTCAAAAGGGCTATTTTCTTGTGTCATCCTTTTTTAAATATACTATTGTACACACACTTGAGGTATCACAGTATGTACAAGTCACATTTTTATATTAAATAAATCAATCAATGAATTAAAGAAAATTTATTTGCTAAGATTGTGCCAAAATATGCCAGTTATGATTACAAAGGCAAAGGCACAAATCGAATATTAGAACACCCACATTATCTGGTCAGATGGCACTGATCCTCCAGAAAAGTTAGCCTAGTGTAAGCAGCTAAAAAATTACTTCTAACACAAGTTCATTGAAGGATACACATTTGCTCGGTTACAGTCCTATGTTTTTAGTTTTCTGTCTGAGAGATGCCATTTTCTTTCTTCTTCTGTTCTAGGCTGGTTGGCAGAAACTGAAACTATTTTTAATTTGTTTGGGATAAGTTACTGGCACTGCATTTGGACTGGTATTTTCTGGTTATTCTGGTTGTTTAATTCTTCTTAAGTGTTAGACCAGGCTATACCAGTCAGGCTATGGACTTTGTGTTTCTAACATTGTTACTGGAATTAAACACCCAGTGAAGTAATAAATTCCGTGGCCAATGAAATGGAGCATGAACAATTCCTTTTGAGAAATGGACAGGAAGAGAAGGACAATTAAAGCTGGAGTTACCACTGCCTGCTGTGTTATTGATTCTGCCCACATCAGGACCTGTTTAACTGCTGCACTTTGAAATAGGATAACCATGAATTTCCATAATTAGTCTTTGCATTGTGCAACCCAGGAAGTACATTAATTACAATTCTTTGTGTACTTGGGCTATTTATTTTTGCTGCTGGAGCTATGAAAAGTTTTGCTAAATGGTTTGACGATATTACAATGATAGAACTAGTTAGTAAAAGGTTTCATATTTTACCGAAGAATGATTTATGGCTCTGCAACAAAATAAACCAATATAACAAGTGACACAACTCTTATTAATTAAAGGTTTTAAAAAGGTTACTACCAGTATACAGATTTGTTATATTTTTTATGTGCGTTTTACTTGTAAATAACTGAGTGGTAGTGATAATTTTATATTAAAATTGTATTGTCTTTTAAAATTGTGCCCACGCTTCTCGGTATAATATATCAATCTACAGGTCCAGGCCTGTTTTAATGCGATGTACTGCTGTATTATTTTATTGTGTTTAATGTTATATATATTTTTTTAATGTGTATTTATGTTTAATATTCAACCTCCTCAATGGTTGCAAATAAACTCATTATTAAAACATTTTCTTAGATACTTTTCCTCTAATAGTAATAATATTATAGACATTTGGAAGTTATGACATTACCCCAATTCCTGATTGCCTTGAACTGTAGGACTGCTATCACTGTAGATAGCCCCAGTGACCAGGGATGGCTCCATAAAAGGCTGCAGGACCAGTGGGGTACAGCTGGGGGACATCTGTGTGGTCTGACAGACTGACCAGAGAGATGCATCTCTAATTGCAGCAGATATACATCATTCCAGCTGGAAATCCTACAGGGAACCCTGCTGCTCCAGATCAGGGGTAGCAGCAACATGGGCTCAATAAACTCATTCCTCACTTAATCCCCATAAATACAGCACATTACAGAATAGGGAGTTTTAATTAGGGCCATTGACAAAAACTTTAGTAGTGCTATTTGGTTCTTTCCTGTCAGTCATACTCTTCTTTAGTTTTAATGGAGCAGATAGTTATGTGAATCTACGAAATAAAATGAAAGGAAAAGTCTTTCATTTGGTACAGCCTAAATTTATTGTTTTAATTCATATATGTATGTATGTATGTATGTATGTATATATATATATATCTATATATATACAGATATACATATATATAAGTGTATGTATGTATGTGTGTATATAATATATATATATATATATATATATATATATATATATATATTATATATATATATTAACATATACATATATATATATATATATATATATATATATATATATATATATATATATATATATTTGTGTGTGTGTGTGTGTGGTGAGTGAATTTGTTGTTAAGCAGATTTTGTTGTTGTTTCAAACATGTAGCATTCAGCTGCTTGTTGTCAATCTGGAGAAATGTTGAAGTCCTGCAGGTAACCTCAAATTAATGTCCATGACATTATATACTCTGTGACTTTATTTCCTGTGACTTTTCTACCCCATCAGTGACTTTATTTTCCTATTCCCTGTCATCAGTTATATAGAATGCCATCCTAACTAATCTAGGACAAAAGTCCTACCAGACAAAGCCCCCATGACAAAAGCCTTCTTGGACAAAACAACCTCTGGATAAAACCCCCACAATCCAGACACACGTCAATAATGTGGAATTACATTTCCTGACCTTTGACCAAAGCTTAAAGCTTACCGTCCTTCTTGATAGAGACACTGAAACAAGAATTGAAGATTCATTGTTTCAACAAAACTCGTTTTCCTTCCTCTGTTACATCCCGCTCAAGGCAGGTTGATATAGAAGCATTAACCAGAAGCATTATAGCAGATCTACACAAATACTGTTATAGACACAAAGATAGGAAGTCAGACACAGGTCCAGCCGATTGTTTACAGACAGTCGACTGGTTTAACGTTCTATGAAATTAATAAATTTGCATTATTAATTTAATAAGTGAAAATATTTGTTATGACATTTCTATGTTGAATATAACAATATTTATGTCTTGAGTATAATGAAATATTTTACTATGTGGCATGTTTAAAATGAATGCACCATTTTAAAATATACTGCTGCATTTCCTGATTAAAACTTGACGTATTCAAATGATGTATTCCCATGATGTATTCCCAATAATCCCCCTATCAAAGTTAAATTGCACAAACTATGCAGTTGCCACATATAATATGTGGCCAACTGAATTACTGTCATTGTAAAGTTTCTTATGGAAAATCCAATACTGGGTATCAACTATATATAATGAACATCTTTAAAAGGTTTGCATGCTTGTTTAGACGAAGAGTTCATTTCTTTAAATATGAATGTGTTACACCGTATATTTGCTATATTTTGTGGAATATGATCAGCATTACTGTATCTTTTATGATGAATTTGTGCAGTCAGCTTGCAAAAATCACAAACATTTCCATTTTGCCAAAAAAAATATTTTCTTGGTATGAAAATTTGCAATTACACTTGTAATAATAAATAGTAATTTCATTATGTAGTAGTTACACTTTGCCAAAGCATGTACCTCATTTAAAATCAGTTGGGATTGTTTCTAAACTGTTCAAGTCTCAAATCCATAATTCATAATGTGCAGAACTGTGGGAATGGAAGCTTTGTCAGTGAAACAGGAAATATTCCATGCATTTTTGAAAATGAAGAAATTCTATTCTGGGCATGGGTAGTCCAGTGTGGATATCAAGAATTCAGTTGTTGATTGAGACTGGGCACCATATTTGTAGATTATACAGCCCTGCAGGAGCTGTGTAGTGGCTGGCGGCTGCTGGGGAGGGGGGTGTGGGAGGTGTGTACTCCTGGGCACTGTGTAGACTAGAAGGGCCAGGCTCTGACCAGGTGTGGACAGAATCAGGGTGATTCCCTCCTGTCAGTCTGACAGCCCATATTACATAGGGAAAGACAACATTTGCTCAACAAAGGTGTTTGTGTTATTGATGTAGGGGCTTCTAAATGTGGTCAAGAATGAAGTCTGAAGATGAAGAGTGTGTGGCTGATGTGGAGCTGTGATGCCATCTTGTGGCAGGATGTGAACTATAAAGTAATGGTGGTTTGTAAGTGCTCAAGGTGGGGGCTGGGACCTGTGTTTCTGTGGTTGGGAAAACACATAACCAGCTTTCATTCTACATGAATGGTTGTTTCTGACAGGAATATAAGGTAATGTTGATTTGTAAGGTTAGTGTTGAGTGAGGGCATTGGTTTGTTTAGTCTAGTTGGCAGCATTTATAATTTCTGCATGTGTGGTTGGTTCTAGCAAGAAATTATGATAAATGTAAAGATATACATTTGTGGTTGATTCTAGCATGAAATGATGATTAATGTAAAGATATACATTTATGGTTGGTTCTAGCAAGAAATTAGGATAAATGCAAAGATATACATTTACGGTGGTGCTGATAACTACTATGTTGTGATTTGGATTATTATTAGAGTTGTCGGCCTAACTGCAGTCTGCCTTCTGCTGTCACAGATGATTGCCTTGATCGTCCACCAAGACGACTTGGACAGCCCAGATGTGTGGAGGCATCTCCCAGAGTCACTACTCCTGAGGCACAGGTTGGATGAAGTGTACAGATGACGCTGCTTCAGTCTGTTGTTCCCTATTGATCTCCTTGGCTGCCTCCCAGTAAGGAAGAGGAAGGAAGACAATGCTTGTTGTGAACCAGGACAAAGCCATGTATGGGACAGCCTGCTTGCCCCACCATCAGGTGAGCAGAAAACAAACTAAATGTCCCAGCATTCATTCCCCGATGAAGACAACTGATGGTTGTTGAAATGTTAATTCTTTGGATTATCTGTTCCATCATCACTGGCACTATCTATGAGGCACACTTAAACCATGATAATGTTACTGTTACCACTGAAAAGCGAACAGAAGTTTAAAATAAATATCCAAAGTATAACTTGGCCTTGATATTTCTAGAAATATATTGCGTTTGCAGTATTTGATTTGGTAACAGTAAGTTACTCTATGAAATATTGCAAATGTACTTATTAAGTAATGAATACAACTAAATATCCTGTCCATATCCAAAAATGTACTATCATACTGCTATGTTTTACACTAACAGAGAGAGCTTTTAATATGTAATATCAGCAACCATACTTTTGTAAATTTTAGTAGTGAAATAACACATTGTTGCCATCAAGATGATGATATAAAGTTTCTTGATGCAGTTCCTCTAGTATACTAATTTAATTATTTAGATCAATGTGTGTATCTGTTAAAGTTTGTTTGTTTAAATACATTTGCCACATACTGTTTCAGCTGGCAACAGGGTAGGATTGCACACCCAGTGATCAAAATCTCCATGGCAGGATGTTTGTTTTGAGTGGGAGTGAGATTAGGGTGAGATTGTGACCACTAGCACAGTGGGCAGCTAGTGGTCAGATGTCCACTGATGATATGGTTGTTTTGAACAGGAAACAGGAGAAATTATGACCACTCATACTATGTATAGTTTGTGTACAGTTTGTACAAGGAATGGTCACTGATGATCCATTATGTTGTGCCACGGGGTGTATCATCTTGTATTGCTGATGCTGTGTCGTTCCTAGCAGACAGACTGTGCATGTATGTTTGTCATGTCATAAAAGATGTAGAATTGCAATAAATGTTTCTTGCATGTATGTTTGTCATGTCATAAAAGATGTAGAATTGCAATAAATGTTTCTTATTAAAGTTGTCATAACTTCTAATTAGTACAGTTGACATTAAATTGATTTTGCTAGCATGAAAATGTAAAAAAAAGTGTTCATTTAATTAAAGCAAATTTTTTCGTATGAAGGTGTAAGATAATTAATTGTTCATTGACGTTCTGTTTCTTGTATGTAAGAGCTGTTTTATTTCCTAGTGTGCTGCTGCTGCTGCTGCTCTTAAATTAATACATACTCATCTATCAGATTCTGTTTGTGATGTGAATGTGAATAATTAATGAACATATGAAGTTTTCTTTCAGCCTAACATGACATTATTCTTGCAGTGTATAGGCGGGAACATTGTTCTGACTGTATTAATATCGTGTACATTGCTTTAAGGCTGGAATGGTGTATATTTGCAATTTGTCATAATGTAATGGTATGAGCTGCACTGAAAAACCTGTGATTCTGAATTTTGGGGAAGCAATGTTTATGTTGATGTTGGTATGTTGATGTTGGTATGTTGATGTTGGTATGTTGATGTTGGTATGTTGATGTTGGTATGCGTGTATTTGAAGGAGAGGTGATGATAAAAACATGTTGCAAATCAGTTGTAGGATGTGTTGTCATTAAATATAGGTTCGTGTTAACTATTAAAACAGTTTTCTCTTTTAATTTGATTATTACTTTTTAATAATCAAGTTTGCTTGTTTTTTAAAGTTATGTATAAATGTTTAATTAACTTTATGCGACTGGATAGTCATATCATCTATGGTTGGTATTAATATACGGATATCTGGAATTTCAACAATGTGTCTTTTAAGTGAAAGGTTAGCAACATGCTGTGAATGTGTGGTTATTTGACCTCTGACCCTTGTGTTGTCCAGTGCGATGCGGATACTGCTGAGTAAACTGCCGCGTCCGTGGGTCGCTGATGAGAAGAAGGATGATGGGTATACATCACTGCATCTGTCCGCGCTCAACAACCATGTCGAGGTGGCTGAACTGCTTGTGCGACAGGTCAGTGGCGACACCTGTGGACAAATCTTGGCTGGTTTTGAACTAGTTCAGTTGTACTGTGACCTTAATGCAGGAGCGGATCCAGGCTTAAAATTTTACCAGTTTGGCACATAGTAAAATGTAATGTTCTCATAATAAGACATTGCCCGTGGTTCATTTGGTGTGGGCATATCATGCATTTATTTTGGCAAAAAATTAACTCGGCAGTTTCTACATATGGTTGAAAGCTCTTAGATTTGTTTGTGAATGCACCTTTGTTATCTGCATTTGAAAAACAGTGGACAAATTGTTTGTGTAACGTAATAACTTGGTTAAGACGTTTTCTTCCTTCTGCCATAATATCTTCATTAATACCTTCATTAATGTCCTAGTTCAGCCTATTGGTGAAGAGGAGTTATGTGAAAATGTTTCGCAAATTACAGTCAAGTTTACTTTCATTTCTACACTTTATTTATATTTTAATATCAACATCAGCCATGGAGAGATGTATTAGAATATAACTAGCTCAGAAACCTGATTCCATGTTAATTCAGTTTGCTTTCACTCTAGTTCTGGTAGGAAGAGGGTAATGATTTGGAGTAGTGCTGCCACCTTGTGACCAACAGTGATAGCTTCACTGACTGCCTGTATCAATGTGATTTCAGGGCAAAGCCAACATGGACATACAGAACGCCAATCTACAGACTGCACTGCATCTGGCAGTCGAGAGACAACACACGCAGATAGTGCGGGTAAGACAGTGCTGCCATCTGGCTAATGTCTGGGCAACATGACTTATTGCATCATTCGAAAGGCCACTTCTGTTCATCAACTCAGAAATACACAAAATATATGTTGTTTGTTGATACGATTTCATGTGCCAAATATATATTGTTTATCGATACAATGTTTTATGAGCCAAATATTTATTGTTTATTGACACACTGTTTCATGTGAACAAGTATTGTTTACATTGTTGTAACATATTTTATTTTCATGAGAATAGACAATCACATTGTATCACTGGTTACATTACATAGTCAATTGGACAGTGCAACAAACAATATTATTGTACTTTGTAGTGATATCAAACACGTTTACTTAACCATAAATTAGCAATGCTTCAAGAAATCATGTACAATATAACACCTACAATATATTATCTAGTAGAATATACAATAGTGACAGTTTCCTTTTTATACAAAACTAACTTAGTTACTTTCATACAAGTTAGATTAGGTTGGAACCCGTGTCAAGAAAATAAAAACGCCAACTATTTTAAAGCTGGCTCTGCAGTTAGATGTTTCACTTGTCTCATTTTAGACTTATTATTAAGACAAATTGAACCTTTCCAGTATCGACTACTTATGACATGCTAGCTTGTTTGGGCAAATATGTTATTAAGTTTTTATGAAATCTTCAGACAAATTTGCCAAAAAAGGGTGAAATCACTGTGTAACCAGCCTCTAAATAACTATGGCATAAGGCAGTTCAAACTTTCGCAAATTACCTGATCTAATGATTAGCTAAATGAGTTGTGGATGTGGAAACAGCGTTAAAGACTGTGTTGCAATTCTTCAGCCTTTGTGCTCACTCGTCTATGATAATGTTTAATACTATACAAGGCGTTCACACTGGTTGTTTGTTTCTGTCTGTCGACAGTTGCTGGTGAGAGAATCATGCAACCTCAACATCCCTGACAAAGACGGTGACACGCCACTACATGAGGCACTGCGTCACTACACGTTGTCACAGCTGCGACAGCTCCAAGACATGCAGGATGTCGGCAAGGTGGGCAGTAGTGGAAGGCAGAGGGTTAATATCTCTTGTTGCCCTTTGAAGTCAGGGCAATTTCACCCCATTCTTACTGCCCCAGTTCACACACATGTAAAGCGGTTATTTTTAGATATTTATTAAACATACAAAGTTTGATAGTTTTTATTTTAAAATCATGTTATATTGTATAAAGTATATCTGTTCTAGCATCTTGACTACCGGAATGTGTTTGAATGAACTACGCTTAAAAATATAATTTGACCGTTATCTGTTTAATTTTAATGTTTCAACTTGAATATCATGTTTTCATTGCATGTATGTTCAACGGCAAGGTCGATATTCAAAAGCATAGTGTGGTCAAATTATATTTGTTTAACCCAGTAGACCCCACAACGGCCGTGGCCGGCCGCTCTGTGCAGTCCTGGAACGGCCGCCACCGGCCGCATACAGGACCCTCTATTAAAAAAAATCCTGGCGAATAACTACTGAACTAAACACTACCAAATTTTGCCACACCCTAGCGGATACATTTTTCAACAACAACAGCTCGTTACGTGCATGTATTGCCCTTTCGGAAATCTTTATTTTCATCGGTTTTATTCACGCTATCTCGAAAATATTTATTTCTATATTTTTTTATGATAAAATATGGTGTAACCTGAAAAATAACCATCAGAATTTGATAAGTTTTTCAGTGGTGCAAAGCTAACACATATAGCTACATTTTCTTCGCTGTGTTGCATAGGGTTACAGCATGGGATCATTGTCAAATGTCAGTCGCAAGGTAGAATAACTTTCAAAGTTTTAACAAACTTACTATTTTGTCTTTGCAAATTGTGATCAAATGTCAACATTTTATTAATATATCCTATTTCTATGTATACATGCATGTGGAGAAGTTACTACTCTTCAAAATAAACATAACTTGTAATTGTCAATATTGAATAGTTTTTTCTACAAATTTTTTAACACGAGGTAAAATCGCTCGAAATTTGCCAGAAATCCTGGGAACAAGGGAGCATGTTTTGATAAAATCCTGGGGCCCAATGGGTTAATGTGGTTCATTTGGGCAGTCAAAATGTTAAAAATAGATATACTTTATGCTATATAAAATGTTCTAGTTGTTTCCGGCACTCGGCCATGTTCTATTAACTGACTAGTTTGTATGTTGTGGTTACTACAATTGTATGGTGTTTTGAGGTCTCATTCAACTAGCCAGCCTTTTTCAGAACATTATCGCCAAGCCGACCTATATATATATGCTGGCTTTGAGGGGGTCACAGCTAGGGTGCATGTCATCCTCAATGGTTCTTTTACATCCGCTATTAAATGAGATTGGACATCTGAGTCACGAGAGATACACAGTCTCCAATGTTGAGAGCCAGGTTTTTACACCAAATACACCCATACAAATACACCCATGCCCGGTCCGGGTCTCGAACTCAGAACTCTGTCAAGTAAACGGATGTGCCAACCGCTACCAAGCCTCACTGATTTTACGATAAAACAATTACACTTGTACCTTAAAGTAATTTTGAAACAGTTGTAGATATTGTTCTTTGCAGGATATTGTAAAACATGTTGGAATACAATCAGTGCCATATCTTGCATGAATGACGTGGATGATTGCAGCTGCTCATGGGGCTGGGAACGCCTGGGGCTGATAAGAAGTCGAGCGCATCCATAGCATGTTTCCTTGCTGCCAACGGAGCCGACCTGACTATCAAGAACAAGAAGGGTCAGTCTCCGCTTGACCTGTGTCCAGACCCCAACCTGTGCAAGGCACTCACCAAGTGTCACAAGGAGAAACACACGTAAGTTCATGCCGTCAATATGAGGTCTCATTGCTGGCCTTCTCACAAGATCTACAGCAGTCCCAAGAGGTTCCAGAAAATAGGGATAACTCCTGATTTGTTCCTAATGAAATATGGGAGATTGCAGTAAGAAAAATTGTGGGTTAAACTGGTTGAGCCATATCTGTGTGTGACAATTTTTCAGTTGCCGGAATATACAAAAAACCTCCAATGTGGGGTAATTTGATTTAATCGCAAAAGGGCACTGGTGTTGAGAGATTTCATTTTAAATCGGGAGTTTTTAATAATTTCTTTGGTTTTAGAAGATTTTGGTGCGATAGAAGTTATTATTTTGTGCTAAATATGGAAAATGTCCCGTAAAATCTGGAGATTTCGAACTTCCCTCTCTTCCTCTCTATTCTCTATTTACCCCCTCCCCTCTCTTCTCGTTGCAGCAACTCCCTGGCCTTGACAAACATCCCAGTGATGCAGGACGACCCGGAGTCGCTGGAGGAGTGCATGGTGTGCTCCGACATGAAGCGAGACACGTTGTTTGGGCCATGCGGACACATCGCAACCTGTTCCCTGTGCTCGCCCCGCGTTAAGAAGTGCCTTATGTGCAAGGAGCCAGTGCAGTCTCGCACCAAGGTAGGCAGTCGGGCTTCATTGATGAATCCATCATGTGGCCATCACTGTCGGACATTCCGTTGTATTTGTCGCTGCATTTCTGGCCCAAACGTTTGTCTTTTCAGCAAAGACAAAGGGCAAAGTTGTTTCAGCAAGAACAGTATGTGGTAAAGGTTGGTCTGCCATATGACTGCCACCCTGGTAATGTACATATTATGTAAACATGGTTGCTAAGGCAAAGCTTGGCAGAGGTCAGACTCATAATTAGGATTGTGATCACGATCTGACAGTTGGAACGACCCTGCAACAAATTAATGTTTGATGATTTGTGGATGGTTTGATGTTTTGTGCAAGATTAAATGTTCGTTTTCACGTGTTTTAGTTTGTCGGCTTCACTTGCAGGTTTTCTCCAGCATCCTCCTTTTTTGTCTGTCCTAAATTTATACCTAAGTTCTTCCTTGAACAGAAGGGCATGCCCGAGTAAACAAACATCTTCAAATGTATTTTAATGCTTAATACACTTTTTTGTGTGTGCAGAATTTTTTGCCAGTGAAATCAACATTTATTTTATATAAAAAGTAACACCAACAACTCTAATTAAAATGTTTTTATTACTAGTATACAAAGTCTAATGCAGTTTTTCATAATTCTATTTAGTGACAAAACAACTGCACACCGTGACTTCTACACTTGCACAATGATCATCCATTAGGTATTTTACAGTTGACGTGTTTACAAAGTAGCTGTAGTATGTATTTCACTCTACAATGGTGTGTGCATGTTGTAGATTGAGGAGTGTGTTGTGTGCTCGGACAAAAAGGCGTCAGTCTTGTTCCAGCCATGTGGACACATGTGTGCCTGTGAGGGTAAGTGTCTCATGTTTGTGTTTTTGCATGATCTCATAGCTATTGATGAATAATCTCATAGCCATTGATGGATAATTTCATAACCATTGATGAATAATCTCATAGCCATTGATGAATAATCTCATAGCCATTGAATAATCTCATAGCCATTGAAAAATAGTCTTGAATCATTGAAGAATAATCTCATAGCCATTGATGAATAATCTCATCGCCATTGAAGAATAATCCCATTGCCATTGAAGAATAGTGTCATAGCTATCAAAGATATTATATAGAAATGCCAAACCACAAATAAATGTATTTGTCCTTAGATTGCCTGAATTATAATTGTCCTTGATAGCTGAGGCAAATGCAAGCACCAAGAAAGACGATGTCATGATATAAATTGACATTGTACTGGCTTTCCCCGGTAGTCTGTGAGTGCGAGACTCCTGTCATCCCCTGCGTCCATGTGACTCCGTACTTTAGAAGACGATAAATCCAGTGTTAAACTGGCTGATTTCAACCATCCATCAATTTACATGTACACTGCTATCTTGAATCGGCTGCTGGCTATAATGAGCAGTCATACTCTTGCTTGTTTGTACAAAAATACCCATAGCTATGGCATCCGGCGTATGTCATTTGGTGGATTAGGTTGGTGAAATTTTTCTGCGGACTCCAAAAAAAGAGCAATTTCCCATGTCACTAGGATGAGGTTTGGCAGAAATGACGAATACAGGCCTGATTCAACAAATTTGGAAGTGTAGTTGAGCCACTAATTCCTAGCTTCTAGTTAGCTATCTCACAATTTCCTGCATCAATGTTGTGTAATCTGTGATAAATACTCTGCTTGGTTTTGTTTACTTCAACAACAGCTAATATGACATAGTCCGCAATGTGCATGTAACAAATTTGAAAGAAGCCCATGCAATTTACATAAGACGATGCAATGTGCACATCGCTGTACCAATGTAACTAGTATCTGTGGCTGAACATGAAATAATTCTGTATACATGGTATAAAAGAAACGTACTAACTACATGTACTACAATGCCGTGCCTGTGATATGCTGTCTATGTTGCAGGCTGTGGCGGTCTCATGAAGAAATGTGTTCAGTGCCGTTCATCCATTGAGCATATGGTTCCATTCATCGTCTGCTGCGGTGGAACCCGTACGTGTCCTATAACGTCCCGTCACAGTAACGGTGATACTGTCAGGGCTATTCACATGACCAGTTATACATGTTATGGGTCATTTATTTGCCCAATTATTTTCATCCAGTGGTCGGGCGTAAAAGTAAATTTTACTTTCTGCTATGGAATTTTTTTGGTAGTAAGGAAACAGTAGACTAAACAATAGACTAAACAGTTGCACACATAAATATAAACATTATTCACTTTGTGGCAGTAGGAATAACTGTGTCCATGTGTCCAAGTGTCTGCACAATGCTGTGAGAAGTGACCATTTTATAAAAAAAATTCTAACTCCGTCAAATAATCATAATATACTTTGCATAGCTAATAATTGCCCTAACCACTGCAGTATTTATACTTTCTATTTTGGACTATGCCAGCGATGTCTAACTTTTACAAGTATTACAGTTAAAGCGCTTTACAGTCACAGACAGTCCCAAAATATTTCCATAACAGTAAAGTATGTTACACCTTGCTCTTCAGATCACTTTAGCCCAGTCCCATGACATAAGACGATTTGTGTGTGCAAATGATTGGTTGCTAACATTAATTTGACGTAACATCGCTGTCTGGAGTTTGACATAACATCTCTGCCTGGGATTTGATGTGATATCACTGTCTGGGGTTTACCGTGACATCGTTGTCTGGGGTTTTACGTGAGGTCGCAGTCTGGGGTTTGACATAACGTTGCTGTCTGGAGTTTGACGTGACGTCGCTGTCTGGGGTTTGACGTTACGTTGCTGTCTGGGGTTTGACGTGACATCGCTGTCTGGGGTTTGACGTGACGTCGCTGTCTGGGGTTTGACGTGACTTCGCTGTCTGGGGTTTGACGTGACATCGCTGCCAGGAGTTTGACGTGACGTCGCTGTCTGGAGTTTGACGTGACGTGACGTCACTGTCTGGAGTTTGACGTAACGTCGCTGTGGGGTTTGACGTAACGTCGCTGTGTGGGGTTTGACGTGACATCGCTGTCTGGGGTTTGATGTAACATCACTGTCTGGAGTTTGACGTGACATTACTGTCTGGGGTTTGACGTGAAGTCACTGTCTGGAGTTTGACGTGACGTCATCGTCTGACATGACATTGCTGTCTGGGGTTTGACATAACGTTGCTATCTTTGGTTTGACGTAATGTTGCTGTCTGGGGTATGACATAACATTGTGTCTGGGGTTTGACGTAACATAGTTGTCTGGGGTTTGACATAACGTTGTTGTCTGGGGTTTGACGTGACGTAGCTGTCTGGGGTTTGACGTAACATCACTGTCTGGAGTTTGACGTGACGTCATCGTCTGGGGTTTGAGGTGACGTCACTGTCTGGGGCGTGATGTAACATCACTGTCTGAGTTTGACGTGACATCACTGTCTGGGGTTTGACATAACGTTGCTGTCTGGGGTTTGACGTAATGTTGTTGTCTGGGGTTTGACATAATGTTGCTGTCTGGGGTTTGACGTAACGTTGTTGTCTGGGGTTTGACATAACATTGCTGTCTGGAGTTTAACGTAACGTTGTTGTCTGGGGTTTAACGTAACGTTGCTGTCTGGGGTTTAACGTAACATTGCTGTCTGGGGTTTGACGTAACGTTGTTGTCTGGGGTTTAACGTAACATTGTTGTCTGGGGTTTAACGTATCGTTGTTGTCTGAGGTTTGACATAATATTGCTGTCTGGGGTTTGACATAACAATGCTGTCAGGGGTTTGACGTAATGTTGCCGTCTGGGGTTTGACGTAACATTGTTGTCTGGGGTTTGACGTAACGTTGTTGTCTGGGGTTTGACGTAACATTGCTGTCTGGGGTTTGACATAACGTTGTTGTCTGGGGTTTGCTCATTGATTGTTATGGATTTTTCTTGTAATTAATGTTTTGCAGGAAATTAATAAAACACAAAAATGGGTATAGAAACTTGTCTTTACATTTGTCGTACTGCAATAGATGTGATTTGAACAAGAGCATGACCTTTGGTACTTGCAAGAATCCTTATACGTATGTTGTCTTATACAGTGGAACCTTGTTTATACGCACACTTTGGTTCTCGAGGTTTTTGGCTGGATTAACAAAGCATGTGGATTATTGATTCACAGAATAATGAAGCAATTTACAGACTGTTGAGATTTGTTCACAAAAAATGGATTAGTTCTGGAAGAACAGCCTAACTGGTTTTTACTGTAATAGTCACAATAAGTTTGTGTAATTACACTTTTTGGCAGTAAGTATATTTTCATTCAAATATTATGTTGATTGTGCTCAATACAAATTGTGAAAAAGCACTGGTCAATACTGGCGGGTATATCTGTGCTAGTAATTGTCAAGTGATGGTGTTGACGTTGCAGCCCCGCCAGCACCAGTGACTACAGGACTCCTGATGAATAACGGTCAGCAGGACAACGGAGGAGGCGGTGACGTCACCAAGCTGCAACAACAACTACAGGACATCAAAGACCAGGTGAGCATTCCTATTTCATTGCCATCTATCAGTCGATGAAATCTTTCTACAAGAAACAAAATCCGCTGTTTCGCCAGAAATCTGCCTAACATCAAATGTATTTATGCATTGATTGCTATACTGGAACTGGAATTTCTTTATTTTACAAAAATAAATACATAAAAAATTGTCTTTAACATAAAAAACTACTACGAGACTCACTTAGGCTTGAATATGCCGCTAGCATGAGAGCCACCTGTAAGTGTCCTCAAGAAAACTGCGTATTTGGTTCTGCTAACACGTTCTGAATCATTATCAGATTCCATGTCTGCTGATCTTTATACAAAATATGTCTTGTAATATTTATTCTAGGCCATATTTTGAATTTTGTGGTCGTAGTTGCATAATACCTTTGAGTTGAGTATCGCAGTGATAGTCTGCCATGTCTTACATGTGTCAACTGCCTGTCTCCCCAGACTTGCTGCCCTGTCTGCATGGACCGCCTCAAGAACATGATTTTCCTGTGCGGCCACGGTACCTGTCAGATGTGTGGCGACCGCATGCATGAGTGCCCCATCTGTCGGAAGGGCATTGAGAAGAGGATCCTGCTCTACTAGCCCCGACAGGGAGAGCGACAGGTCTGAGGCAAGGCACAACAAATACTGGGAAGAAATTCTGACTTCTGAATATGGCTCAGAATGTGCACCGTGTCAGCTTTCCCCTAATTAACTTCTGTCCATCTCTAGTGCTTTTAGAGTATGATTGCGACTTACTGTGTTAAGACGCTACTTCTCTACAGTCTCGCACATACCCGGTATAACTAATTAAACACACAAATGTGAAGAGTAATTTTTTACATGTAGAAATGTTACATCTTGACACGGCGTATGTTGCTATGTGGCTGTAAAGTTGACCTTAAATACAGAAGCACTACTCTACTTTCTAATGGGTGACGAGTCCAGCTGCTGGACTGGCAATGTTGATTTTAAAACTGCATATGATGACACTATTTATTCTTGCATGTGCTCTGATTGTTATTTCTTATTGATGCCAATGATGTTGTTCACACAGAGGGCCTGGTTTGTCCTCTTGTGAAAAGTGGTTCACAAACCGTGCTGGCTTTTGTGCATTTTAAGCTTTGAATATGAATACAGACTACACAGCCCAGGTATACTACCGACGTAATTACAGGGAGTCAACTCGACTACAATCTAGTTGCTACATACTGGTCTGGTCATAAGATTCCGCAACTGTTGTATGATTATGATGCGTATGTCTTTATTGTGTATTGTGAGTATAGCCATGGCATTATTACGTAAGTTACCTAAGCTTTGATGTCATATGGCCGTTATTATGTTAAATATCTGGCTATATTTTGTACTGCATCATGTCGAAACTGTATACAGCAGCTATCATGAATGCTTACAATAAAAAGACCAGTTTAAGGCTATGACATTGGCAGTAGTTTCTTAGAAATGTGACGCCTCCACATAACTGTATTGATAACTTATGTTATGTGCAAATTTAAAAACACAAGTTTAAACTTGTGGAGTAGTACACCAGAGTAATTATTTAAAAGCAGTAATGGCCTTGTAAACGAGGGCGGCTTCCATTGGTGCGTATGTTTACATATTGAAAATACATCGTATTTGGAAATGCATCAGTTGGCAATGCCCAATTGATAATGATTACCAAATCTGATTGAGTTATTATGCCATAGTATCTCATTTGTGCAACATCCTCCAAATTGTCACCTTCTAAATTTAGTGCCAACATATACTTTATAAAAATCTTACTATTTTTGCCTTGTTAAGGCAACAGTACTGTGTAGCATCGATTATGAATTCAAAATGTTGGTGTTTGAAGTTTTCTCTGCTATCAAAATACATTTAACAGCAACTGTTAATATACATTTAACAGCAACTGTTAATATACATTTAACAGTAACTGTTAATTGTGTACTTTATGGAATTTTGTTTTCTTAGTCCAGTGTTCCCTATGATAAGTTGTACTGCACAAAACAGATGCAAAGGGACTGGTGTAGAACAAGGAGTAAAGATGTTATTGATGATGTGGCTGAGCCGCCCTGTGAGGGGTGGGGTGACTGAAGGGATGTATGTAACTAACTGTGTACTAATGCGGCAATATGTGCTTACTTTGAGGAATGCATGACAATACATGAGGTGCAAGGACTGTCCTGTTAACAGGGTTGTCCAGCAGAATCCTACAGAGATGCCAAGTTAAAGGATTAGGAGGAAGGAGATGAAATAAAGTAAAAAAAAAATTTTAATGAAGCTCTCGAAGGTGCTATTTTATAGCCACCTTTTATATAAAATGTAAATGTGTAAAAATGTAAAAAAAATGGCAGGAATAATCCCGAATTGGTTCGAAGCGATCGGCCGGCCCGAAAGGAAAGAAATCCAGGCGGGAGGTCTCCTTTCCAAAGCAGGAGACTTTGCACCTCTGGAACTAATGTTTTAATTTGTTGCATATTGGTTGCTTGGTCAAGGGTTCTCTCCATCTAGAAATCTAACCTGATACTGTTATACAAATACTGGTTGGAATGGTGTTGTCAACATTAAACATTGCATTTGGATTCAGGAGGCATATGTTAAATATGGAAAACTTTGCACACTATTTGGCTTCCTTATTGCTGTACACATGGGCCTGAGTGTGTATCCTAGTGAGAACACTTTTAATTCTACCTCTTCTACACATGGTTTATGCTGTGTGTCGAATTGCTTGATGCTTTAAGCCCATGACTATTACTAGTAATACTACTATTACTATCAGGTTTTTTAAAGTTGAGCTCACACGAGCAGTGCAAACATGCTTTTACTTTTATCAGGCGCATTACCGCGCATATATACACAACACAATATCTTTTTATTTACCTGATTACTATACTGTGTCATATAACTTTCATGTGTTATATATAACATATACACCTGTATGAATGTACCAACTTAGAAATCCTGAGGGAAGGTTGCATTTTTGGTTGACCTGCCTGTTTGTGGACTTGTGAGTTTTACTCAGACAGGGATTTAGACCTTTATGTCAGCACTGACAGAGCTTGTGAATTTCAGAGGTTGTTTGTTGTCTAAAGTTCACGCAAGGAATGACATTGCATTGTGGGAGATATTGTACACGATGTTGCAGGAATGTCTTCGTGTCTGTTTGTTGAATGTAATTTATGATAATGTTATTTAACCCGCTATATATTCATGCATGTATATACAGTCAACAGTATAATAGAGTTGTTAGCTGAAACCGAAAGATTGGATATCTATTTTTGTTGTCCCAGCTGCAATTAAAATTTGCAGCACAATGAGATGTTGTAATGAACCGATATAAAGGGTGTACTCTGTTGCGCTTACCGGCTATGTCCGTTGATCAGTTTGTCGCTGGTGTTGTTTAGTTGAACGCATGCTACCAAACAGTGACTTCATTATTTGGCATACAAGTGTCACTCATGTGGACCCTAAATATGAAATGGGCCATGTGGTAATGTGAATAAATCTATTGAAATTCTATGTATGTGCTGACTGGAATGGTGTATCTTAACATTAATTTGTCGTCATCATCAACAAGCCCTTTCAAGCCAAGCTGCGACATGATATTTCAGGAATGCTGCAGTTTCATTTCTACATCTTATCATCAGATACTTTTATTGGTGTCTATTTGTTCATCACCTTCGTCTATTAATGATCTCATGACTAGTCTGTTGCAATTCATTTTGTTTAATTACTGTGAACTTTCATTTCTGGTTCAAACATTTGAATTCCCCACTTTATTCATAGCATCAGCACAACATTTGTATAATCATTTCATTTGTAACATGATACATCACAACATTTGAATTTCCATCTCATTTGTAACATCAGCACATTTGTAACATCTACTACCCTATTAGTCATGTGCCATGTTTCAACTTTATAGTTTGTAAAAGGGTGTAAGAGCATGGTTTTCATATATAAAAAACTAAGCAGATCAAAATCGTATAGGAATGTTTTGGTCAATTAATTCTTTGTATTACTGTACTTCTTAATAATGTCTGTGGTAGAAAATGAATCGATGATGCATAAATGATTACCACATTTTAATAATTTGCTCCAGGTTTGTATATGTTCCTTTTGCATAATTCCAAACGTCGAGTCCAGTGGATGTAAGTAATGATGTACAGCTAATACCACAGATGTCAAATACCTGGATGGGAGTGATGTTCACGACATTTGCATCAAATGTACACATGCTCTCTCCCATTATTCTGGGGGCACAAATCAATACTAAGCTTGATTTGGGAGAGTAGGTGGCTAAAAGTCCCACGGCTTCATTTATAAATGATCTGTGGAAAGAAGCAAAGTACCTGGTAAAGTATGAGATGACACAAATACTCCACAAATGATGGATGAGTTAGGTACGCATATGACAATGCACTACAATCATGCAATGAGTAAATGGTGATCACTAACACACCTACACATTCACACACACACACACACACCTACACAACGTAAGCAACAGGAACACATGATAAGACCAATCTACACCATTATATGGCACTTGAAGCGAATGCGACAATAAAATGCTGCGTTTTTACATTGGCAGTCAATTGGCATCCGTTGTTCAGCGGCTTTGCATGCAAGCTCGCCACCTAGTGGAAAGTGTAAATCACCAGTGGTGGTGATGAGATTTCTGTGTGCCATGAAATGACTGCGTCTCCTTGGTAACATCGCATGAACACTCGAGTCCGTGGAGCTGGTCGTACTGGTGACAATGAACGGAGTCGCATCGCCTGCAGTTAACTGTGCGCTGATATGCTATCGTAGGTTTTTGATCGATGAGCCGTTTATTGGAGATCTGGCAGACGATGTAGTTCCCTTTGCTACAGCTCCAGCTGCTGCCGCTACAGCTCCCACTGCCGCCATTACAGCTCCCACTGCTGCCGTTACAGCTCCCACTGCTGCCGCTACAGCTCCCACTGCTGCCGCTACAGCTCCCACTGCTGTTGCACCCACTACAGCTACAGCAGCAGGTCTAGCACGGCTGAAAAATTGCCATTGGTAATTTGTATCTAGCTGAACAATACAAATAACCGACACATCGCCTGCAACTCCCTTGGAGCAGTGACGTCGCAGTGACTACAGGTGGCGCTGCAGTGCAGTTGGATGCAGACAGTCAACTTCGTTGAATCCATCGTGAAACCATATGCACTATCATGAGTAACGAAATCACCACAGCATCAAATGGTGTGAAGTGGCAGTAGTGATTTTTGTGAGAACTGCCGTCGTCATGGCTACAAGACAGCAAATCAAGGCGATGACGATCACAGATCAAATTCATCGAATCCACCGTGAAAACCATACGTACTATCACGAGCAACGAAATCACTGCAGCATCAAACGGTGCGAAGTGATGGTAGTGATTTTTGTGAGGACTGCCGTTGTCACGGCTATGTGACAGCGAGTGACGGCGACGCAGTTAACATCAAGATTAGCACTGTACAAGTGTTCCTACCAGTCGTCATCGGGAGTCGACTCATTACCAGATGGACATCCACACACCCAGTGTTGAGAGTATCTCCCATCACAGTATGGAAATAATCCCGAGTATCTTACATGGCAGGCACAGCACAACATCTCGTCCATCGAGGTCACATCGCTCAACATGGCTGCGGTAGTGACCAGCGAGCTGTCTGTACACTCACTGTAGGGACAGCAGCTCAATGTCAAACACCAGCGTTGAGTTTGGTGGGATAGTGCACATGGTCAAGGAAACAGAAACGTGGTAGGTGCTATGACTGAGATTTGGAAATTAGTACTGGTGGTATTATTGGGCCACAAAATGTTGCAGAATTTTTTTCTATCATGAGGCAGTGGGAATGGAACATGCATTGTATTTTTAACTTGTCCGAGATGTCTAAGTATAAAATTATTACTCATATCTTATCAGTTGCATGTTAGTTGGTATCTGACATAGCAAGTGCAAAACCACTCCTACCTAACAGTATTAATATCGGTTTGCTGGTGTATTGTAATTTGAAAAATAAAGGTTTCAGATTTTGTTTTAACTTGGTATGTAATAAATGTTTCCATTGAACTACCCTTGTATACATATATTAACTTGTGTAAGAGACTCCTGTACAAGCATTCTAGTTTAGTCTTATTCAGAATGGTTCATAGACATGGTGGCAACATTTCAGAAATTTGCTCTGATCAAAAACTTGTTTGGCTTTTTTATTCCGATTTCACTGACTTGGTGTTCAACAAGCACATTTTCTGGGTATCCGTGTGAGCAATTACGTGAAACTAAACGGCAGCATCACCAATAAAGGTTTCATGAAACCGGACATGATTTAAAGTGATTGACGGCATAGATGTCCCATTATTTAACTGCATGCAGGAGTCACATTGTGGTTCAACATATCAAAGGATATATTCCTGGATGCCCCATCTTGCCATATGCACAATCTGATGTACATGTTATCTTCGCCCGCTGACCTACACTCATCTGGAACAGAGACAAAGATACATTATGATACGTGCACAAACACTGCACACCTCACACACCACACACCTCACACACACTGCATACACACATTCTGATACAACGTGCACACACACCACACACACACATCGCACACACACACACACACTACGCAGACGCGCACACCGCACACACACTACGCACACACACCGCATACTCACACTGCACACACACCATTCACACACTGCACACACGCACACTGCGCACACACAAGATTGTATGGATAACAAAATAACGTTTCTATCTGAAATGTAACATGTAGTTGCTAATCTTTCAATGCTAAGTATTAAGAAGGTAGATTAAGTCTGAATCAGTATTGAAAGGGCAGATTAAGTTTTAAACCACATCTTACCTGCAAACTATTAACTCAACTAAATTGAGAAACAGACACAACACATACCTGTTTGATTCCTTCATCCCACCCTACAAGAGAATATTACAAATCATTAAATCATCAAAGGCAGGCAATTGTACATTACACTTGAAGCCCACACAGGTAAAACGTTCAGAGTCACACATTTTAAATTTTGTGCTAGAGCAATTTTTAAAATAGGTGTGATTGGACTGATCATTTTATTAATTTTTCATCCATAGTCCTATACGTAAAGTGCATTAGTGTGTAGTTAAAACAACTAAGCTAAATGCCTACAAGCCGTACAAAGTGCATTCATTGTGTGCTACATCATATAAAAATATACCTGGCTTGGGAAATGGGAATATATACTTGGGCTAGTGTTCACCAGAGCCCTGGTCATTTTACCATTGAGCACCATATATATTATTATGGATTTGATAGTGACCCTATTTGTTGTTCCACCAGATAGTTTCACAGAACCTGCTTCACAATTTTTTTTGTAATGTGGACTCATTTATAATGGTGTTCACTTATTGTTGCAAGAATCTATGCCTAGCATAAATCTATTATACTGAATTCCCATTTTCTGTAGAATCATTCAGTGTTTTTCCTGGAATCCATAATACTAAAAAGCAGGCTCCCAAGCTGGGGCACAGGGACCCCTTTGGGGGCATCATGTAGTTCCAGAAAATAATTTTTTAACGGCACATTACATAAACACAAAGCTCTTGGCCTCAGCCAGAAGGTGGACATTTTGGGACCTTAAACCGAGAAAGTTTGGGAACCCATATAGATACAATTGTCCTATACAAATATAATAAACAGCTGGAAACAGGACTATATAAAATAGTGTTTTCATCTTTCGGATAAATGTTAATGCAAAAAACTTAATTTGTGAGTGTAGCCTAGGCGAAGAAAACAGTAGGGAAATTGGGATGTCACTATTTTAATGAACCACATTACCTCATCTAGGTCACCTAATGAAAAAATCCTAATTAAAATAACCTTATTAAAATGTCACATCTGGTTGAGTGACTCTGTTTAATTCACACTGTAAATATCTTAACTTCTGGTTGGAATTGACATGATACTTGACATAATTACAGAATCACATGACTGCACGATCTCCCCATGATAAAAAAATATGACGAGAAATTATTAGACAATTCGTGGTATAAAAATGACAACGGTACAATACCTTTAATAACTTCTCCTTTGCCCACCCGAAATTTAAAAACTTGGTTCCGGTCTCTTGATGAGTCAAACTTTTTGCCGTCTTCGAGCATTCCTGCAAGAAAGAACAGCAAGAGGTCATGTTTGTAAACCAACAAGCCACTGCTACAAGGTAAGCACACAGTGAGGAGCAATGACAGAGGTTAAATGAAGAGAAAAGTGGTATTCAGGAACAAACAATACAACAAAACAATTCCAAAAAGAGAATTTGAGGTGTGGCATAATTGACTGGAAAAATAACATGCATATTCAGCATGTTCACACATATCTGAACCAACAATAAAATACAAGCCACACGTTCATTCATAATCCTGTCTACAAAGTCTGACCATTTCATCATAAAATCATATCATATCAGTATAAAAATTATTTATTCTAACATCATGACTGCCACAAGGTGTTTTAATGAACCATAATTAATTAGACTATTTAACATAACTTTATGATAACAAATCATCAAACTTTGTACTTTTTCTGTGTGGCAAATGTGTCACACGCCTTTATTAACTGTACTTTAGAATGTAATTCTTGCTGACAAAAAACACATGATCAGTGCAATTACAAGTACAAATGGAATATACGTGTTTTGTGTATTTATAGCCAGCTGAACATTGCAACCATAAGTAATTCCTCGCTTGTAATCAGGGCAGCAGGAGCCAGGAAAAAGGTACTAAGCCAACAAACTGAGAAATTCAAGTATTAACGTAACCGCTGCCAGGGGCAGTATAAACTCAGGGTGAGGTTGTGCAGTCAGCACCTAAAGACTTTAAACTAATTTTATTCACACAAGGAACAAACTTAAATTTTTAGATTCCACTTAAAAAATGCGTTATTTCACGAAGGTTACTATGTCATATTTATGACATGTGGGTGATAGTGGCGACCACCCTGTGAGCTTACACGCTACACATATCCAGTGTGGGATATTTTACTTCCTCTGCCATAGATACTAGTTAGTATGTATATAGGAATCAAGGAAAAATTTTTCCTTAAACCATATATCTAAGGTAGTTACAATGTAAAGAATTTCAGCATAATAAAAACAATCATTAACATAGCAATAATTATAATAAATTACAAACAGTTCCACCTGACTGACATTACGAACATTATGTTATGATAGCATTTTACAATTATTTTGTAACTGCACCATCATGTCCTATTTAATGATAATAACAATTTTATTTTATCCCTTTTATTTAAAAAAAGGGATACATCTGGCATAAAATTAGAAGCACATTAGAAATATTCCAACATTAACACAGTATATCGATTTGTGTAGCTCTACCATTAGTCGAACACCTCACTGAAACAAGACCACTCCGCCACAGACAAGACAGACTGATGTAACATTTGCAGAAGAGAACTGGGCAAATGTGTAGCTTGCTAACAAGGCCATAATTGCTCCTGTCTCCTCCGAGGGCAGACATGATTAGAAATAATTCACCAGTCACGTGTCACTAGTGAGATGCCACATACTGGACAGCTTTTAATCGCTCAAAATGTTGTACACCAAATGGTCTGCCAAGGGGTAAAGTGTAACATGCTTTGAGCAGTGCCTATGACTGGATACCCTGCTATATAAAAACACACATTTTCATTATTGCAACTGATGGTTGGACATTAATTGAAAATCTGACTAAAATAAAAAAGAAAATTGATTAAAAAAGAATTTTTGTTAGAGTTGTTATTTATGACAATGGGCCTAAATAGACAATGGGCCTAAATAGAATGAGACAACAAACAGAAGAACAACATTATGCAAAGACACAACTAACCACACACATTTGTCTATGGTAAACATACACACAGACACCCGCTTGTTCAGGACTCAGACTCTCTGGTGCATCTGCTGAATTACTGCAGCTAGTGAACCAGTAACCAGAAAACATTGGCCTAATCTTGGCCTAACTGTGACACTGATAGTAAGTAAAGTAACATTTATTTCCTCATCCACATAATTTACAACATAATTCAAGACAAAAGCAACACAGATGATCTGGCTACCAGAGAAGTATAAATTTATCGAGCTGTGGTAGCCTATTAAATCAAACTATATATAGTATACTCCCATATTAATACATATATAAAGGTTATATTGTTGAATCAATAGTAATAAACTCAATCAATAGTAATATGTTCAGGTTACAAATTTCCTTTAATTAAACCTGGAGAAAATATATCGGAACATGATAATTAAAGAGCGTATTCATTACAACATATATTTCCATTAAATTAATTAACTGACACATAATATAATTGCCTTACCATATCAGCGGTTATACAAACAAATGCAAAGATATATTGTCTACAGCATTAGAGATATCATTAATGTACAATACAAATACCACTGGCCCCAAAATGGAGCCCTGCGGGAAGTCAGTTTGAACTTGAGCATATTCTGAAACTGTGCTATTAATGCTAACACATTGCTGTCTATCACGTGAATAATGTCTGAACCATTTACATACATGGCTTCTTATTCCGTAGTAATCCAGCTTATACAATGGTATTTCATTATCAATATTGTCAAAAGCCTTACTTAGATCAAGGTACACTCCTGCAACTAAATGATCATTTTCAAGACATTTTCTATTATTTGAATAATTGCTAATGTAGCCGAATGATCTTTGCAAAACCCAAATTGATATTTAGACAAAACATCATTTCTATCCAGAAAGTCTAATAACCTCTTCAACATTAATTTTTCTAGGATTTTATTGAAGACATTTATCAAACTAATTGGTCGATAGTTACCTGGTATACCTGGTATTACTTTTGACACCTTTAATTCTTATGGTACAATAGCCTCAGAGAACAACAATTGTCAATACCTGATATATCAGAATTAGCTAGCTCGTTTATTTCATTAATCACTTCTTGTTGACAAACTTGTGAAAGAAACATAGTATTGTTTATCGGGTCACTTAGAAATTGCCTATATTCATTGCCCTGATTATGTGACTTTGACATTTCTTTTCCAACTGTCACAAAGTACTGATTCATTGCTTTAGCAATACTTTCATTGTCATTTAAGTCAACGTCATTGACAACCAACTTTTTAACATTGGTAATATTACGTTTACCCTTATTAACAAGTTCTGTGTAAATTTTCCATAACTCCCTAGTAGAATGCTTTGTATGTAAGAGTAAGTTACAATAATATAATTTCTCAGTCTGCCGTATAATAACTGTGAGCTTATTTTTATACTGTTTTATTATTATCATTTTGGTCTGTTAATATATTTCTTATACAGTCTACTTTTCATCATAATACTATTTCTTATGCCTTTAGTCATCCACTTTTTGTTACTGCAACATTTAATTGACATCCTAGTTAATGGGAAACATTTATTAAATATTTGGTCACATTTGGTTGCAAAAAAGTCAAGGCATTCATCAATGTCTTTACAAGTCATCACATTTTCCCAGCTTATATTCTCCAGTTCATGGGTAAAACTTCATATATTACGTTCTTCGTTCCATTGCACTTAGTCTCTCATCATAGGCAGCCATCCTCGCCTGCGTATCCTTCTCATGTTTCATAGTTTCCTTTAGTAATTTGTGCAACTCATCTATATTTTTCTTGTTTTCGTTGATGGAACCCACATTGAATTCGCATGACGCCTCAATAACATCCATTCTTTGGGCAATCGCAGTGCACTGTTTTCGTATGTCGCTCAGTTGAGCGACAATGTCTGTTTGTATAAGGGCATACAGTTCCTTGATAATCACTCCGCCTCCATGTTGCCCCAGACAACCCATGGCCACATTTTCACCACTCACAAGTCCCTGGATTTCACTGCTCCTCGTCACCGAGCCTTTCCGTGTACTTTCTTAGACATGCCTACTGTGAATACTAGTACATTCAATTTTTTTTTAAACGAACATTAACGAACCATAAACTATGGAGTGCCCCTCTGAACACACGTCCCTAGTCTAGTGCCGCCATCTGATAAATTATTATTCAATAAAACCTAAATATAAATGTATGTACTGTATTTTTGTGTTCCACTAATAATTAGAAATGTATGTATGTGCTGCAATGTTTTACAAGTATAAACTGGTCCCGGCAACTACCACCAATAGCTGACTCTCCACGTGGAAGAATCATGCAGGGTAAAAAAGTGCATGCAACACAATAATTTTAGCCAGTCTTCGGCCACAGCTGGCCTTAGACAAACGTTGGCATGTCAGTGTTGCTGCAGATAATGTCTGCTTCCGTTATGACAACTAATAACATGTCCCAAGCCACATCATGCAGACAGCAAGCATTGTACAGAAATAACATTACCTGGGTGACTAATGCTGAGAGCTGTCAGATCACATATGAGAGAACAACATTTTAATTATTTTCATAATTAATTAATTACAAAGTATTTTTTCAGACTTAATTAATGACTTCGCAATGCTTCTTAAATATTCTCACCATTGTTCATGTACTGTCATAAAATGCATTACAGTTTAGCAAAACTACCTACTTCCAAACACCATATGATGAGAGCTTCACTTTCACTGCTCATATGGCAGTAGGCGGACTTTGGCCGGTAGGGTAAAACTTAATTATAATATATTACGTTCTTTGTTCCATTGCATTTAGTGCATGGACTAAGAGCCAGGACCAGGACGTGATCCCGGGACCAGGACATGATCCCGAGACCTTGCCATGCCAGGCTGGTGCAACACAACTTCAGCCCTGTTTACAGGGTGCGGCTGTAAGCCTCGTTTCGCTGTAAGCCTCGTTTCGCTGTAAGCCTCGTGCGGCTGTAAGCCTCGTGCGGCTGTAAGCCTAGTGCGGTTGTAAGCCTTGTGCGGCTGTAAGCCTCATGGGGCTGTAAGCCTCGTGGGGCTGTAAGCCTCGTGGGGCTGTAACTGTATAAGCTTTGTGCAGCTGTAAGCCTCGTGAAGCTGTAAGCCTCGTGCGGCTGTAAGTCTCATGGGGCTGTAAGCCTGTAAGTCAGTCGCAGCATCAGCTGATATGTTTTTCGTAATACACATCAGGTCTATTTTTGCACAGGAATCTGCCCATGGCGCATTACATCATTAACCCTTTGTGTCCTGCAGCTCCAGCCACACATTACATGATACGCTTTCATCCCAAACCAACAGCTAGTTTGTCTAAAAATTTACCATAGTAATAAACACACTAACATCACACATCTTATCTTAATAAGTGTTGTACTTCCTCGTTGCTCCTTTATATATATATATATATATATATATATATATATATATATATATATGTATGGGTGCAGCTAGTTCATGTACTGCTCACTTGCTCGCTCACTCACTCGCTCACTCACTCACTCGCTCACTCACTCACTCTAACCTACGTAAAACAAATGTACATGTAAATCAGAAATATTACAAAAGAGACACAACTAGGCTAAAGCGTGTATAAGTTAATAACAAAGCCAACTGCCAACAAATCTTAGAGAAATTCGCCTGTCTCCAGGCATAAAAGTACTAACTTGGTAGGATAATATTAATATAATAATAGTAATTTTTATGAATGCACCATTGCAACTGTCTGAACATTATCTAAGAAACAGTAAAACAGTAAAAATATATGTCATATGAACATAAGAACGGGACTAGCAGAAGACTGGGAGAGGACAGAGTTATGGCACAAAGAAGACCTCTCCATTCAAGTGTTTCACAGTCTGCGGGTAAAAGCTGTTCTTAAGCCTTGTGGTTCTAGCCCTGATGCTTCTGTAGCGTTTACCAGAGGGAAGAAGTTCAAAGAGATGGTTGGCTGGGTGGGTTGTATCCTGTGCAATGCTCCTGGATTTATGCGAGCAGCGAGCATGGTAAATAGACTTTATGGATGGCAACTCGCTCCCAATGTTTCTGGATGTGCCCTTCACAATGGCTTCTAGCTGCTATTTTCCTCCTGACCGGCACAGCCAAACCACACTATCATGATCTCCTGTGCAATGCTGAATCTCCTGAGCTGCCTCAGGAAGTACAAGCGTTGTTGTGCCTTTTTTGTGATGCACAGTATGTTCTTGTCCCAACTGAGATCGCTTGAGATTGTTGTCCCAAGGAATCTGAAAGATTCAACTTGTTCGACTTCCACTCCATTTAACGAAAGAGGGCGGATGGGAGTCTTCTTCCTGTGAAAGTCAACAATCATTTCTTTTGTCTTTGACACGTTAAATTTGAGGTTGTTATCTGCACAGCAGCCAACCATTCTCTGAACCTCATCCCTGTATGCCGTGTTGTCCGCATTCTCAGTGCAGCTCTCCACCGTGGTGTCGTCAGAAAACTTAGTCACGATGAGAGATTGGTCCACGGAGACACAGTCATTTGTGAAGAGAGTGAACAGAAAGGGGGATAGCAAACAACCCCGTGGGGCACCAGTGTTCAGGATGAGAGGTTTGGAGAGAGAGTTGTTGACTTTGACAGATTAAGGCCTATGAAGAAGAAAGTTGAGAACCCAGTGACAGAGGACTGGATATACATTCAACAAGGAAAGTTTATCAAACAGCTTGTAGGGGATGATGGTGTTACATGCTGAGCTGAAGTCAATGGACATGATCCTGGCATAGGTTCCTGGCTGCTCCAGATGTTTCAGGATGTGGTGCAGACCTAAATCAGTAGTCTACTGATCCGTTTGCCTGATATGCAAACTGTTGCAGGTCCAGGTGGCCATCGGTGGCCGTCTTCGGGTACTTGAGGACTATGCGCTCAAACACTTTCATGGCAACTGAGGTCAGTGCCACTGGATGGTAGTCGTTCATCCAGGAGATCTTGGACTTCTTGGGAATGGGTATGATGGTTGAAGTTTTGAAACAGACTGAAACTCTGCACTGCTGGAGAGAGGAGTTGTAGATGTCGCTGAAGGCCGTAGAAAGTTTGTCGGTGCAGTTTCTCTGGGTGGATGTGAAGATGTTGTCTGGACCCGAGGCTCTGTCTCCCAAACAGTCTCCTGACCTGTAAAGGATGGAGACAGGGAGGTGCCTGCTGGAAGTGGGCGCTGCTCTGACGAAGTGTTCAGCTTATCAAATCTGCTGTTAAAGTCATTCAGCTGGTCGGGAAAGGAGGGATCACTGTTGTCGATAGCTGCAGCGCTTTGCCTGTACTGTGTGATCTGCTGCAGGCCTTGCCAGACAGTTCTGGTGTTGTTGGAAGCGAATTGGTACTCAAGTTTACGCTTGTGCTCAGACTTGGCCTTCTTGACCGCCTGCTGCATCTTGCACTTAGCTCTCCTGAATTCCTCCATGCTGCCGCTGATGAATGCCGCATTCTTCTCCGTCAGTTTCTACTTAATGGCCCTGGTGACTATGGTTTATCATAGCCATACAGGGTAACAGTACCCTTCATGCATAAACCATAGCCCGGCCCAGACCGGCCCGGCCTCTGAAGGATATCAGTCACGCCTCCATACAGCCGAGTGGATGGAGAAGTGAAAACCGCAGTGAGTGTTTTGCACTATTAATGTCAAGACCAGCGAATAACGTCAAGGCAAAAATAGATGCAATGCTCAGAAAAAAAACATAGAAAACCAGTGGTTTTTCATGAAACGGTACGATCTGCTAGCCAGGTCAACTTACAGAACCCACAATATCATACATAGGAGTAACTGATAAACTAAAATTTAGAGTTCTAGTTGTATGTCTGTTGGCAAGCTGTGCTGGACATTTGTGCTTTTGACAAACCAGTATACGATACCCAATATATAAAATAACTTGGCTAATAATTAAAACAAACAACTGGTCCAAGTGACAAATGTGGACGAGAACACTACATCATAAACATTTGATTTTCTTGCATCTTATTTATTTATGGTTTCAATAAGTAAATTTATATTTTAATACATATTTTAATAAACATTTCAATGATGTGGATTAGAACCTGAAGTATTAATAAACATATTTGACACTACTGTTGCGTTTAACTCTTCACACAGCCCTACCAACAGCACTCTTGACAACAATCTAACAAGACCTCCTTGGGAAGCCAGACCTCATCTTGTCTTGAGTGGCCCTCACACCACCATGTGTCAGTGCCAACAGCAGGCCCTTGAATGGAGGGTGCTTGTCACACAAAATATACTGTACTACACAGGATGTTCTCATTGATGTAAGACACTGCATGGAAGTGATGTCATTTAACCAGATTGCCCCCTACCTCATGAGAAGAAGCAAGAAAGTCAAGCAGGTCATTAGCCATCTAAACCTACTAGTACCTGGTAATTGTTCAACACCAAACAAAAGGTTTCATTGATACTAAAATGGCATTTTCTATGATAAGTTCAAAACTACACAGAAGATGATACTATTTAAAAATTAAATACATTCGTTCTCTACTAGCTATGACAAGAAATTATTGAACGTATTGTTGGCAGAATTACCGACATCGGCTCAATACCTGCGTCTAGAATGCTTTATTTGGAAACACTTGACAGAATCCACCTGTTTACATGACCTTCAGACTATGTTTCATGACCTTCGGACTATGCTTTAGTTGGAAACATTTATATCAACGAGAAAGTAAAGACTGTCTTCAAATAAGGAGGCCAGATGTTATTTTTGTAGCTGGAAAATTGAATGTTGCCTACAAGCTAACTTACATGGAATTAATTCTGCCAGCAGCAGTGCTTCCTAGAAATGAACTTATCAGTATCCACCAACGTAACCCTGTGACCCACAGCTGGTTGGACTCGGTATAACAGACAGTCTTCAAAGATCATACAACGGACCCTCACTGAGATTATCAGGCTGCATCTTTGTGGACCTCCACCAGTTTCTAAGCAACCTGAATTGAGGGTGGTATTTCAATATAACGGGATATTTTGTTAAGACATTCTGTGGATGTGTTTTGGAAGCCAATTTTTTTATATATGCAATGGTGTTTTTGCTACACGAACCAATGTAAATTGCAGGCATAGGATCCAAGTTGGAACTGGAACAGATTTTTTTATTGGAATTTTTTTTTTATTGGAATTGATTGTTTTGGGAATTGGAATTGGAACTGATTATTTTCTAATTGGAACTGATTTTTTTTGGAATTATTGACTTGATACTGTTAATCTTTAACCCTTAAAATTTACTATTAAAATCATATTTGTCTGTTATTAGTATGTCACCCTGGATCTGGTAACAGCCAGGAAGCTGTCAACATTACAGCACAGATACTGTCTACTCTGTTATTGAAACATTGTGAACAAGAACAATATAATCAAGCATTTGCATCAAAAACAAATACTACGTTACTGTAACAGACAGTAAAACCTAAGTCAGACCATTTAGGCCTTATCTCATTTTCTTTCTCAGTGGACAAGGTTTATTTACAGAGATTGCCAATTAAGGGCACCTGCCTCTGCCTGGTAATTCCCTTTGTGTGAGAGAGGAAGCCTGCCCCACTTGAATGCAGTCCCTTGTTTATCCAAGCCAGCCAACAGGTTTCCCAAATTAAATAGGTCACTGGTCACCTATACAGTGCTGTTACATGTGGTTGTAGGGTTTGCCCTTTGTAGTAATTAAAAATTTCCCCATGGAGAATACATGTTGGTGATTAGGATGTTGAAGACTCAAAGTTTACAGTAAATTTTATGAAATATCAACAATACTAAAACAAACAGGGGGAAACTGTTCAAAACTCAGATTAATGACCCAACTGTCCAGGGCTGTCCAAAATGTCTGGTTATCCAAAATTCAGGAGAGGTGTTGCAGCAGAAAGTACATATCAAATGGCTCAATGTTTTTTATAAGTTTTTTTATAGCAAACCTGATATATATATATATACATACATATATACATAATGAATATATATATATATATATATATATATAAATATATATATATATATATATATATATATATATATATATATATATATATATATATATATATATATATATATTTATATATATAATTATATATATACATAATGAATATATATATATATATATATATATATACATAATGAACAATAGTACATATACATAATGTATAAATAATGTATGTATATATATATATATATATATATATATATATATATATATATATATATATATATATATATGAACAATAGTAATTTTTTATCATATCTGATTAAATATGATTGTGCACACGTGACAAATAAAACTGTGTTAAACGAGTTGGATTTTTCATTAGCCTAGGATTTTAAAAGCTGGAATTGGAACTGATAATTTGGAATTGATAATTTGGAATTGGAATTGATAATTTGCAATTGGAATTGATTTTTGCAAGGCGGAATTGGAATTGATTTTTTTGGAATTGACTGGAATTGGAATTGACAAAATGAAATTGACCCCCAGGGCTGTCCAAAATGTCTGGTTATCCAAAAATCAGGAGGTGTTGCAGCAAAAAGTACATATCAAATGGTTGAATGCCGTTTTTTAAGTTTTTTTATAGCAAACCTGATATATATAAATAAGTACATATACATAATGAATATATATATATATATATACATAATGAACAATATTACATATACATATATACATAATGAACAATACTACATATACATATATACATAATGAATATATATATATATATATATATACATATATATATATATATACATATATATATATATACATATATATATATATATATATATATATATATATATATATATATATATATATATATATATATATATATATGTAATATTGTTCATTATGTATATAGGCAAGTGAAAAAATAAAATAATGAACAATAGTAAATTTGTTTTATCATATCTGATTAAATATGATTGTGCACACGTGATATATAAAACTGAGTTAAAACGAGTTTGATTTTAATTTTTCATTAGCCTAGGATTTTAAAAGTTGGAATTGACAATTTGGAATTTATTTTTTTGGAATTGACTGAAATTGGAATTGACCCCGTGCCTGGTAAATTGTATGGAACAACTTCTTAAAACAACATTTTAAATTGAACAACTTTTAAATCACTGTTCTGACTTGCACTGTTGGTCACCCTCAATTGTACCAATGGATACACAGATTGTGTAACTGCTAGCAGCGTGAATATGTTTAAAAACAAGGTTGACACATATCTCAGGAGGGCGGGCTATAAGTAGATGAACATTGTTGGACTCTCGATAAGCCAATGGCTTCCTTGTCCACTTGCCATCTGGGCCTTTGGCTTGGATGGCAAATCTTGTTAAATCTTGTTAAATTATAAGGAACACAGTTTTGCCAAATCCTGCCATGCTCCACACATAGCAAGAGTCCAAGTTGTATAAACATCGCTGTTAGTGTTGCACTGGAACTCAACCGAGAATTCTTGAATATAGAACTATTTGTAAAACATGATATCAGAAAATAACTATTTTATGCTGAGGATGACCAGAATAAAACTACGCACAACTAACAGCAATAAATGTGATTTTGATATAGTCTGCACAGTTTACTTCACAAAAGTGTTTCACATAATTCCACATCATAATCTTGTTAAAAGAACTATTTGTATTTTTTGCGTGGCTATTTTAAGTATGGAAAAATATAAAGCAGGAAATGCAGGCCTGTTTCAAAGTTCCAAAATGTTTGGACCACCTAACAAATGATTTATTAGCACAAACTTTTCTTGCTTTCAAAGTGCATCCCTAAAATGTCTGGCCCCAAAATGTTCAACCTCAGTTAGATTCCTTTCCTGTGCAGCCAAACTTTGCTAATGAGAAAATGTGGTCGTAATTTCTGAAAGAGTGTAAAAGTCACCGATCAATGTATCACTCGATGATCCGCGTTGTACAATAAACAGTTTCTTGCCACGTTCAACTGTTTCCAGCAAATCCTAAGATCTTTCCATACAACCTTGTGCTATACAATTAAAGAAAAAACAATTGTCAGGCTGAATAAAAAAAATAATTATATGGGTAGATTCGACTAAAATTTACGTAGCTAACCAAGGTTTTGCATGCAATGTTTCATTGCTAAGGCTCTGAACTGACAAACAAATGTACTATTAAACCAACATTACACCAGGCGCCAAACTGGCGAGCACATTTCCTGTTTGAGGTGTTTAGATGCTAATTTTTCAGACTGGGCGCCAATGTACAAAAACAAATTCCGAAGTAGCTTCTGTAATCAGTGTACAAATGCCAACAGGTGCCAAACTGTCGCATAAAAACAAAAATGGGGTTGCAGCTATGCCTTGGCGAGCCGCAATTACCCTCTCGAAGGATCTTATCTAAACATATTAAGACTCCAGCAATGCTTTATTTGTTGAGTGCGTGACCTATGTGGTAGCTAGTTGGATCCACAGCAAACATTTCTTTGACATTAATCATCACAAAAAAATCCACTCTTAACAAATTGGTTGATCTGAAGCCTAATGATCACCGGGCTGCTGTCTGTAATACCCTAGACATGGCGTAATCACAATTTGTAATCAGAATTTATTTTTTGTCAATTAATTGTAATCGCAGCTCTACGCAATCAACTGGTACTTTGTGATAGACGAATAGGTTCATGTTACGGAGAAATCAAAGGAAAATTACCAAACTTTATACAATTATAATTTCATTAAGCTTTATTCATGTGAAGACATTTTATTTCATGTCTTAACCACAGCATTCAAATTTTCTGTGATATAACTATAATGGGTTTACATGTCATTTTGTAATGTCACTAGTCATGTTGCTAATTATGTTGTAGATTGTGTCTGTTATGTTAGATCTTATTATCAATTCGTCATGTGCTAACCATGTCTATTCATCAGCTGTATCTCTCTTGTGAATTCTTTTATTGTGTGTTGTTCATATAAAATGTTGTGTATTTTATTGTATCTTTTTTCCAGCAATGGAGGTCAAATAAAATATTTTTTTAACAATAATAATAATGATCATCAAATTCAGACAATAGAAATTATTAATTGCATTATATACTTTCTGCTATTAAATGGTGGAAAAGAGCATGCATGCACACATGTTGTTTTAAACTACAATAACCAATTTTCATCACATTCTTTTAATACACTCATGATTATGGCAGTTTCCGAGTTAATCTTTTTTCGTAGTGGTTTTTGTTAACTACACCTTAAAAAGCCCCCAACCATGATCAAGACTGCCTACAACTTTAATCATAACCAATTATGCTGCCCTGTAAAGTAATCGTAATTTTTTTGCAAGTAATAATCAATTGTATTACTTATGTAATCACCACATCTTTACAATGCACTTGCAGGCAACATAGCCTGCCTATTATCAACTAGTCATTGCTTCTACAAAATTAATTTCTGCTTCACACTAAACGCACTGAACGTGTTTCTAAAAAATGAGGCCAAATGAAATACGGCCATTGCCGTGCTACAAACATCCGACATGCTGTTCGTTGGCAGAAGAAAAGCGATATAAATCTAAAGGTTCTACAAGTAGTTTTTGTTGTGCAGGGTCATAAATCATTGGAAACTTTAAATAATTACAGTGCATAATCCATGTTCAGTAATAGATGCACAGTGTGTTAGTACACAGAGGTTATGGCTTGGGGTTGCCCCCCCGGAGCATTCATTATGTTCCATTGTGTTGCCTAACTTACAAAATGACTGCCACTGACTGACTTGTAACATAACTATAAGGTTGGGTTCATTTGTAATTTGAAATTAATTAAAATTAAAGTGTAAATGTGAGTGAATTGTTTTTTAGAATGCTGTATTTGTAATTGATTTATATGATGCTGCGTAACTGTAACTGACTATTGTAGTTGAACGCCACCATGGCAGTAAGAATGCATCAATTCACCTAAAAGTAAAACACTGTTTACAAATTAGCTTATTTTTTTATAAAACCATATAGTTGTACTCAACCTAGGAGCCATGAAAAGTTGTATTACATACATCAACAAAACACGAGACAGTCAGTGTCTAAATGAGTAAATACTACAAAATACTCTACCAAATTGCCACAGTCAAACACAGAACATCAAAACAATATGGGCACGACTTGATCCAGTTTCATAAGCAAAAGAACAGACAAAGTGCTTTGATGATTTCAATGCGGGCATGCCTTGAAAATGATCAACAACTTTGATATGGCTATTTGAAAATTAGGAAATGTCATAAACACTTGACGTGCCCTGGTAGGCGCATACTGCACATCGCTGGCTCATGCAGTTATGTAATTGTGCCACACAGATTATGTGAAGCAAACATGGAACTGGTGCTATGACTCACGTTGTGAAACAAAGTCCATCATAAACCAGAAAAAATACCAGTCGATGAAAACTTTTTCAAGTAGTTGCTGCTTTTGTGTTCATTAAATATAAACTGTAGCTGATACCAAGATAGTAAGTGTGCACAGTTGCTCCGGCTATTATGTGGCACTAATACATTTATGGTTTAGAGACACTAATAATGGACCATTTGACCAGTAATTTGGCATGTATTAAATTTCTATAGACAATGTCTCCAAGTTCATTTTGCAGGAGACTGAGAATCATCATTTTCTGTCTAAAACAAAACCACTGGCACGGAAGCGTACAGGCCTGAACATTAACACTGGCCCGGCACCTTTTTCGGGGCTGTAAGGCCAGTTTTGGCCACAAGTTTCCATATTTAATTGGACTGGTGGGCCAACATATTTTAAGATCGTTTTTATCCCATTAGTCACAGCCATAGGTCATTGTTTCAATCGCTTGTTCTTGCCATCCACATCCACAATTAAACACAATCTTCATCTCATCTGATTTTGTGTTGTCGCTTCCTATAGTTGCAATCTTGTTTTGATACGTATGAGCCTCACAAAAAAGTCTGCATGACGTCACTACTAGCGATGACGTGAGGACTTTTTTAGGGTTGCGCCAGTATAATATAATATATATCGCATCATGTATCAGCTATCACATGTATCAGCTATCACAAGTATCAGCTATCACATGTATCAGCTATCACAATACACCTTCGATGTACCGATTTCGTATAAACTGACTGGTTCACGGACTGTCCGCTAGGTGCTACGACAGTGCCTACAATACATTCCAGGACCCACTAGGGCACAGATAGCTAAGTTTACCATAACTTTGTACTTCAGTCCAAAATTTCGAAAGAAATAAACCCAACTGTAACAGTCGTACAGTGTCAGGTCCGGTTCACCCATCGTATTTTCGAGTATAACAAGATGTAACTCGATATGCACGCGACGGCATCACCCGTTGTTCTCAAAATGTGACCTGCTGCGCCTTCGACAGAGGGCATATGATTCTCAAACAATTCCTGCCACAACACTGTCTACCATATGGAATACTGACTGAAAGCATGAAAGTAAATCACCAACGGTAAAATAAATAATGGCCAAACTTGCATCCTTTGACTTGTAATGCGATGTATTACAAAAGATATTGTTTTTTAAATGAATATAAAAAATTCTTGCCAGTAACTTTTTTGAGGGGCCAGTACCTTTTATCATTTACAAAAGCTTAATGTCAGGGCCTGGCTTAGAACTGCCATTTTGAAGGCTATTGTAATTTTGTCAACTCTTGTCACCAAGCACATGATACGTTCTGGATATTAAATGATTTCATGAATACATGAATAGATGAATAAACCGAGAATATTCAAAAATATGTTCATGAATACATTCAGGTTTGGGTGTAAAATGACTTTTTTAACAATGCGAGTGAATGTGTGTGTGTGTGTGCGTGCGTGCTTGCCTGCATGCACGGAGATTGATTGTGGCAGGATAGATTGACAAGAGGAAGTAGGGAGTAAAGGATGACAGCAGGATGGGGAAACACATGACAGGACAGACACTAGGGAAGAGGCTGTGATGGGCAGGGCACAGATCACGTGACATGTGGGATAGATACAGGAAGAGCATGATGTGGCCACACCCTACAAAATACGAAAATGGAAATGATATAGTAAATTACCTGTATAGTGCACCACAACTGTTTGTCCATCTTTTGGATATGTACAACCTGCAAAACAACACGTACATAATCAGTCACTGCTTATACAACCCATCTGCTACAAGTGTTCCATCTTTCAACAAGTTCTTACATTTTCTGAGCTCCCATAATTCATCCCAGGCACTATGGTGAACTGGTTTGCTTCAGAGCTCTACACTGTTAAAAAGATTAACTTCCCACCTGTGTGGAAAAATAATATCATTAGTTCATTACTCCATTGTTTATTGTTGCGGCAACTTTCATTTTTTCTCAGAGCCAGGCAGTAGAGAACATGCAATTAAACAGCTCAAGTAGAACTTTATGGGTGTGGGGGGTTGTGTAGGGGTACTGGTTCTGAAGAACCCATAAACCATGTACATTTGAAACAATGTGCAGATTTTTATTACTGTGCACAGCTAAATGTTATTATTAATATAACAGTGACTTTTTAACATTGCAACAACAAAACAGACCTTTAAAAATAAAACTTCTGTCCGGTGTGTTCGTTTTCTTAGTTTACCATTCATGCGTAGATGTCTTGACATCAATAACTTCACCCATTTCAAAAATTACATAATTTTGGAGAGAGTTACAGGTTTTTCAAAGCTGAGACCCAAAAACGATCAGAATGTCCATGACTATTTACGGTAACCACATATAACCAATGCATTACTTATTTTTGGGTTTCTTTATTTAACTGGTTTCTTGGCTATGCTGTGTGGAACACATGTTGTACCCATATTCTAAAATTAGAAATTACTGCTGTTTCTCTTGGGTCTGTTTTTTCTGGTTTAATGTGATTAACGTATGCGCATATGTGGTATTTTATGCAGTAAATATTTACACTCAATGTTTTATTTAAAAGTATACAGATAGCAGCAGTCTAAAACTGTTTGTTTCTGAGGTCTAATTCATCAGATTAAATTAAATTATGTTTTTCAATTCTTTCTGGTATATAGATATGAGGTGCCGTAGTGGACAAAACGGTGATGAAACGGAAAAACCTGTCGAGTTCTGCAAGTACCGTCAAGTTCTGGCTGCGATATTGATTGAGTTTTGCAAGAACTGTCGAGTTCTGGCTGCGATATTGATCGAGTTTTGCGAGAACCGTCGAGTTCACTTTTATCTGGGTAGTAAATTATATATATTGTGCGGCATTACTTCGCTGCTCACCCTACAATGCTATTTTCAGAGCCAGTGGTAACCAGACTCGATCGATCTCGCAGAACTTGACTGTTCTTGCAGAATTCGACGGCTTTTTGCAGAACTCCATGGCTTTCGCAGAACTCGACAGGTTTTGTAATTTCTTCACCCTTTTGTCCACTACGGCGCCTCATATATAGAACCACACATATTGAGTTGTGTTGTTTGTGTGATGGTGCTGCAATATGTGGAGGTGTAACATGGCGGAACGTCCGTTGTTTTTCTGACATCTCACATCGACTTTCTTTAGAAAAATTTAGAAATTAGATCAATTGTTTTTTGGGGAAAACAACTTCCATACAGAGTGAGATATGCTTGGTTTAATTTTTTGGACTGATACCATATACATGTGAGTTTACCTTCTTTTGTTTGTAGAGGTGTAAACAGTAAAGTAAATAGTCACGGATGTTCTGAAAAGTTAAAAAAAATTACCCACCAAAAAAACATAATAAAATCTGAGACCATTTTCAACTTTTACATAGGCTTAGATTATGACAATGCAAACATAAAGGATCATGGGCTCTAAACAATTAAGATAAGTCTTTTATTTATTATGACACTGACACTAATTAAAATACCAAAAAGAACAACAGTTTTCAATGCTTAGAAATTTTATAAAACAGAAATGTTCTGATAAATGTAAATTATTACACATGATTGCAAAGCGGAATGTGGCAATGACGTACAGGAAATTTTTACACACATTTATAGAGAGGACTGTGTTCAAATCATCAGCCATGGAATGCTTTCTAAACTGTTTTCTCCAATTGTTGCAATGTTAAAAAAGTCACTGATAACATAACCTTGGGCAACATTCTACACAAACAATGAATATATATATATATATATATATATATATATATATATATATATATATATATATATATATAGTGATCCCACTGAAAATGTTTTGATGCAGCATCCATTTCAACATATCTTCAATATATGTTGATGCATCTGGTGTTAAAGTGCCCTTATTGTACATCTGGTGTTAAATTGCCCTTATTGTACATCTGGTGTTAAATTGCCCTTATTGTACAATCCTGTACAGTTAGTTACACTTCCATGTACAATTATTTACATACTGGGATAGAAATGTAAACTCAAGCCCACAGATTTTATTTGTGTTCTATGCCCTGTTAACATCCTTTCGAAGAACTCAACAGTATTCATAACATCAAAGGTGAGAATGTGTCGTTAAAAACTGGTATACACCAAATGACCTATATAGTAAAGTTTAAACAAATAAAAAGCGACAACGAAAATAGGAAATAAGATGGCAGCAGCCAAGACAGGAATAAACCAAAATGGTGACAAAAGTTCAATGATGACATTCTATGGCAGATGACTAACATGTAATAATGGCACTATAGCATAATATTGATATATATAAACCATATATGTGTTGTTGCTTAGTCAAATAACTAAATACCTCATTGCCTGCTGCTTTGTCATTCACTGTTTTTATCTGTGCTATGGCAATTTAAATTAATTATATCAAGCTTGAAAGAACATTCTACTGTTCTCAGTGCAACTTTCACTGAACTAGATTGTCTCTGTAATGCAAAAAATATCAATCAATCATAATGATTCACACCTTCTCCTATTTAATGTCATACTCATGCCATGGTATCGTTAGAGGTGCGGGTGCTAGTCTAGACATGTTAAAATACAAGCCATTAGATATAGATTAATAGCGCAGTCTATTTGTTTATAGTTAATCCAGTACAGATAACGCTAGAGTTGTTATGATAGTAGTATGTGGTTGCGTGTCTCAACTTCATGTGTTGCACAATTCCATCCTATGCTGGCAACACAGTATTTTATCGTTTTGTAACTAAACTACCGGATGATCTCACAAGGTTAGTGTTTACGCTGAACTGACAGCTGCGGTTGTCTATATTGTAAATTCATAATGACAAATAGTGAAACAATAGTTTTGTGGGCAATATTGCATTCTATAGTAGACAATACAGTTAACAAGTCATAATAAATGGTACGTGTTTTTACTTCCTGACTCTGTTTACGTTTGATGCACATTTTGTATGCTAATCATGCAGTTATGATGAATATGTGTGTAATTGATAATGTTCAAGTTAATGTCGAATGAAGTTAAACCAAAACTGCTGGTTAACAACAAAATAGTAGTTTCCGGTAGTCAGACATAGACAGACAATAATGATAACAGTCGCTCTCATTTCGAGCGTCTGTCGGAGTAGGCAAGCTACGAAGAAACGACGGGGCCGAATCTACCATTCGCCGGTTGTCCAAACCGGGTCAAATGCATAGGCTCCATATCGTCGGCGACCACAGATTCAAGTGCATTTAAAAGTATAGACATCTTACCGTCACCATGCGCTAGTGTCTCCACCGTAACGCCCATCTTCTGCAGGATTTGTTGGCGTTTTAGCTGCCCAATCCCTTCGGAGACGCCCCCGGGTGACATACAGACAGACAAAAGCCGCTCACATCGGAAATTCTCGGGACATCTCGTCGCCCAGGTCATCGCTGACCCAGAGGCCCCCTCTCGCGGCAGGTGCGAGCGACAATTTAAATACTAGTAGAGTAAAATTCGCTAGTAGGCCTATTAAGGCTGCTTCCTCAAATGGTTCAGCCCATCGCGAATCCGGTTCACTTATGTCGAAATGTGTTGTGCGTGACTATTTTAAGTAATGTGCGCAGTCTGTTTAATAAAAATGCATGTTTTTGTTCAAATCATCGAAAAAATTACTTTAGTTGTTAGATCTGGTAAATATAAAAATAGTGGATATCCAAAATGATAAACACATTCAGTGTTGGTCAATGCTGATCACGGACATGACCTCCATCCTCTCGCCGATCAAATGAAATTACACCAAGGAAGAAAATCGTGATTTTTTAGCATTTCGATGTTCACTTAAATTAATGCTTGAACAAGTATGAACTATTTAATAGTTTAAATTGTCTGATGATTTCACAAAAAAACTACATACAAAAGTTGCACAAACGAGCTAGCATGTGGATACTAGGTAGGTTTGGTTTTTAGTAAAAATTATTTGAAATGAGACTATAGCAAAAAATCGAATTGATTAAGCACCTTTAAACTTAATATTCTATAATACTCAGTGCTTTGTTGAATGTACGTGCGAGCTATATAAATAAAAGTCCTTTTACAACTTCGTTGTGATCAAAACACACTACGATGCTATGTAAACTATAACGTAATGTGAAATAACAGTCTCAGTTTCATACAGCATTTTGTCAAAAGCTCCTTCGGATGACGCAATGCCACGACTGACTTAATTTGGGCGATTTCCCACTTAAAGCTAGAACACACATACTTAAACTGGATAATTAACTACCACCGCAATATATTCGTGTTCTTGTCTTATCAACGGTGTCAAGACGTCACCAGCACCGCTGTGACAACCGCACCTTCGACAAGGGAGGGAGGGGGGAGGAAGGGAGGGGGGAGGGGGGAGGGAGTACAATCTGTAACTGCAGTATGGCCATTTCTGCGTCCTCTTCTATGTCCACTTCTGCGCCCCCTGCTTCGTCCACTTCTGGGACCACTGCGGCGTCCTCTTCGGCGTCCTCGTGCCCTTAGGGAACCTTTCCGGGTACTTGAAGCCGGAGTAGCTGCGCCCGGGGCTAGCTACGGACAGAGACGACCACACCCTGGACTGTATACATTTATGCAGCCTGCTATCCAAAGAACTGTAAGCCAATACATGCAATTCATAAAAGGAACAATAGTAAAGTAGGGTATATACATATATATATATATATATATATATATATATATATATATATATATATATAATTGGTGTTGCCGGCAGATGCTAAATTTTTTTAACTGAAGCTATTTTTAGATGTTTCCAAAACTGTTAGCCGAGGAGTCACACCTGTTGATACCTGACGCTGCTACAACGTTGTCACAACGTCGTGTGCCTGCTGGTGTTAGCCGAGGAGTCACACATGTTGATACCTGACGCTGCTACAACGTTGTCACAACGTCATGTGCCTGCTGGTGTTAGCCGAGGAGTCACACCTGTTGATACCTGACGCTGCTACAACGTTGTCACAACGTCGTGTGCCTGCTGGTGTTAGCCGAGGAATCACACATGTATCGGGAAACTGCCTCGACTACCATATATTGGTTCGCTATTTTTTGGTTAGGGGTTCAACTATTCGCTGAATGCGTCGTTCGGGGGGTATCTCTATTGGAATCTTTGACACCGAAACACGGGGTTTTACCGAATTTTCGCAGTATTACATGTTCGTGAAATATTGTGTACCGTATATTCATCAGACAAATGGTGTAAAGGATGTTATTAAAATACAAGGTTTGTGCCAGGTGTCGGTCTCACAAGTATCAGTTGGTACAAGGTTTGTGCCAGGTGTCGGTCTCACAAGTATCAGTTGGTACAAGGTTTGTGCCAGGTGTCGGTCTCACAAGTATCAGTTGGTACAAGGTTTGTGCCAGGTGTCGGTCTCACAAGTATCAGTTGGTAAAAGGTTTGTGCCAGGTGTCGGTCTCACAAGTATCAGTTGGTACAAGGTTTGTGCCAGGTGTCGGTCTCACAAGTATCAGTTGGTACAAGGTTTGTGCCAGGTGTCGGTCTCACAAGTATCAGTTGGTACAAGGTTTGTGCCAGGTGTCGGTCTCACAAGTATCAGTTGGTACAAGGTTTGTGCCAGGTGTCGGTCTCACAAGTATCAGTTGGTACAAGGTTTGTGTCAGGTGTCGGTCTCACAAGTATCAGTTGGTACAAGGTTTGTGTCAAGTGTCGGTCTCACAAGTATCAGTTGGTACAAGGTTTGCGTCAGGTGTCGGTCTCACAAGTATCAGTTGGTACAAGGTTTGCGCCAGGTGTCGGTCTCACAAGTATCAGTTGGTACAAGGTTTGCGCCAGGTGTCGGTCTCACAAGTATCAGTTGGTACAAGGTTTGTGCCAGGTGTCGGTCTCACAAGTATCAGTTGGTACAAGGTTTGTGCCAGGTGTCGGTCTCACAAGTATCAGTTGGTACAAGGTTTGTGCCAGGTGTCGGTCTCACAAGTATCAGTTGGTACAAGGTTTGTGCCAGGTGTCGGTCTCACAAGTATCAGTTGGTACAAGGTTTGTGCCAGGTGTCGGTCTCACAAGTATCAGTTGGTACAAGGTTTGTGCCAGGTGTCGGTCTCACAAGTATCAGTTGGTAAAAGGTTTGTGCCAGGTGTCGGTCTCACAAGTATCAGTTGGTACAAGGTTTGTGCCAGGTGTCGGTCTCACAAGTATCAGTTGGTACAAGGTTTGTGCCAGGTGTCGGTCTCACAAGCGTCTGCGATCGCCTTAATGTCGCCGATTGAATGCGCAATAAGCACCATCACCAAACAGCAGGTCTCGGACAAGCCGATGAAGGTTGAACATGGTTCAGTCGCTGCGAAACTGGATGGAAACACTCACTCGTTGGCGCGAAAATCATCTTGAAGCTTGGTGGAGCTTATTAGAGGGTCATCCGAGCGGCCGAGGTATGGCTTGGGTCTGCGGACAGTGATCCTGGTGGGAGTTTCATGTATTTCATTCGGGTTTGGAGGCATAGTCACTGATTGTGTACAACATTGACGCTATCACGGGTTAGTGCCGTTCGTTACAGTAAGCAGGGGTCGAAATTAAGAAATTTAACCCACTTGTCAGGGGGACTAGTAGCCTTAAATGTTACCCATCCCCATGAAAAATCACTGGTCCCCATTTTTGGTGGACATCGTCAAAAAGCGACCGTTTTATGCAAATTCGTATGTTGACCTGCAATGCTCCTTAAACATAAAATGAGCAAATAAACATAAATTTCATAATTGACGATGCAACGTCATTATTTTATTCAATTAGTACTAAATCAGATCTCGAGGTTCTGGAAGTTGTCAACGGTCGCATGACTCGACTCTCGAGTCCTCCACAATGTCCCCAGGCAGTGTCAGTGAATGAAATCTTTCCGGATTTGGGCAACTGCATCTTCATCCATCTCCGACTCATCAGAGTCATCAACAATGTCACCAATGTCACTGATGATGTTGGGCCTCCTTGTCCTGGGCCCAGTATGGTTCCAATGCTTCACTGCAGATGATGGATCAAACTGGTCCACGTCAGGGGTTTCCAGCAAGACTGTCATCAGATCTGACAGATGTGTGTCAGACAGCCTGCTTCTCCAACCCGATTTAACAAACTTCATGTGGCATATACTGAAGAGGCGGGAAGGGTGAGGATCAGGTCAATGCGTCCCAGTACATTGGGGCACTGTGTCCCAAATGACAGGTTGACTTCCTCCCACGACAGCTTCTTCACTGTGGGATAACTTATTTAGAGAAGACTCTTGAGCTTGGTCCACTCTGGTTCCACTTTGGAAACATCCAGCGCAGAGGACGAGAGGACTTGTCCAAATGTTTTGACTAAGGCATCCACCTTGTCATCACTGAAGTCTTTTTCGTGAACAAGGGATGTTGGCCACAGCTTCAGGTTGGCGATTGAAGACGCTGCAATAATTATTTCAGCCCCCTCTTCGAATCTGTCACAGAGACTTTTTAACAGCCCCTGTACCATTCCACGTCTGGCTTCTTGAAAAGCAGAGGATGGTGTTCTTATCGTCTCTCCAAGAAACTGGTCTTTGCCATTAATCATCTTCAGAGAAGGCTTTGATACTCTCCAATTTAAATACTGGGGAGCCGACGACAAAACTGCCTGCTTTCTCATACTTGCAGCAGTACTTGCAAAACATTCTCATGCTTAGTTCAGTCTCAGTGTTCTTCGCCGTCCCGTCACTCTCCCCACCTTCAAATGTTGTCGTCACGCCGGTCAGCGGCACCGCCAACGCCAGCGTGAGCGGCAACGCCAGCACCAGCAGACGAACTTTTGTATTCGAGCCATGAGATTTGCTTTAGCCAGTGCGGCTGAAATTCTCGTTTCCTCTCACAGGCATCGTGCCTACGCTTATGCGCAACTTTATCATCGGCGCTCAGTTTTCTTTTGGAGGTTGGACCCCTTTTATGAAATGCCACATGATTTCAAAAGGAAACGCAGAAGATCGACGGGTAAAAGTTGGTATTGTTCAGTGTACTATATTTGTACCCGTGTGCACGGATGTTCGACTACGTTGCAACGAATAGTGGCTGCTCGTTTTCGATATCGGATATATCGGGAACGAAGATTAATTTTTCGATACAATATAAATGTTACGGTTATGTATGTACCCCTAATTCATATTGCTTGCATTTATATTGTTACAAAACGAGTGGAAAATAGCTACTCGCCCGGGGGGCTAGAGCAGGCCAAAGGTTACTCATCCCCAGGAATTTCTACTCGCCTCGGGCGAGAGGGCGAGCGTTAAGTTCGATCCCTGACAGTAAGGCCTAAAGGAGTATGCCAATGACCATTGGTCTTGCAGCCAGACCACCATATCACCGACACACGAACGTGTCGGGACAGCCACCCTGTTCTAGTAGTTTTCAGTCCCACTCTGCTGGTTGCTTTAACAGCCTTCGTAAAGCCTACGGAGCACACGTAGGGGTCCCGGTTGTCTTCACGACTTTGTTCTTGTATCTATGACACCGCGAAGACCATATCAGTGGTACAACGCCCTACCTGAAGCCCCGTTGGCTTTCTGGCAGAAAGCTCAGACACAATGAGAACTATTGCGGGCGAATAATTTACCAGCTGTGAATAGTATGGAGATGCCACGGCGGTTGTCTCAGTTGGTTCTGTCACCCTTTCGTTTGTAGCTATGAATGACCGATGCGTCTTTGAAGTCCCAAAAATGACAGTGAAGAGTTGGACATGAAGTCGTTTCGTGAGGTTCATCCATCCGTGTCCGGATATTTCTGCATAAGTTGCGTCTGAACTTGGAACTTTTTCACCTAACAGTTTCTTTCTGGATTCCTCAGTAGTCGTGTTGCTAATTCATAGATAATCGGGTGTGACCATTTTAGCGTGCGTGCGTGCGTGCGTGCGTGCGTGCGTGCGTGCATTATGCTAAATGGCACCTTTGCGGTGTGAATCGCCCGTGAAACGTACGAGACGGTGGTAGCAAAACAGGCAGCGTCCGATTATTTGTGCTATTTCGCCAGCCGTCGAGTACGATTCACAGGGCTATTCACTTCACAAGTGTCAATTAAAATGTATTTCACACGCTTTAAATCCAATAAAAAGTTTGTGACTATGGTCTATGTCGTTGCAGACGGTTGACATTACGTTCTAAACAATCAAATTTCCGTTTGTTGTTTTAAACACGATGACGTAAACAATACTTTCGTCGTGATGTAACGCAGGCAGCGGAGAATGGCAACGGGGAACCGTAAGCTATTAAAGGCTGGAGATCACAAGACTGGTGCGCAAGAAAGCGACAATACGTTTCTAAAATGTAGTTTTGTTTTGCGGCAGAAGAAGTATGGATACCCGTTAAATCCCGCGATTAGTATTGCACGGCACGTATTGAACGCGTGTGTGCTGTTGCACATTATAGATTAAGGTAGTCATTACAAGCAATTTACCAATCAATAATATAATTTCGAATCGATACACTTTTTGCCATCAACACACTAACTGCGTAGAGGTCGTAATGGCACATCGTGTTTGCATTACAGATCCAAAATATTGCATCCCAGTGCAGTACATCTAAGGGGATATGACATCACACCAAACCCATTCTTGATACACTAACATTTTCTATTATCGAACCAACTTCAATATTATTCACGATAAAAACGAAATGCTTAAAATTAATGTACATTTTTGTACTAAAACCATCTACGTTGATGTTACTATAGCCTATATTTTCCAAAATGTCCAGCTGACCTGTCTAGTGTCCACATATTCAACTGCGCGGCGAATTGTACGTTTTCAGTCTAAATCCTGCGGAACAAATACTGGAAGTTGCAGGAAACTCAATCAAATAGAAGCAGGATGACTAAGACAAGTGTAACTTCTTTCCACCTGGGGCCGAATACTTTATGCTGAGCATTGAAAGACACATAATGTACGGCTACGACACTGATGAGGACATAACCTAAATCACATTAGGAAAAGGGTAATTGCTTGTGGGGTAATAAACAGGTGCAGATTTCACATATTTATTACCATTTTATGACCTTATTATGGGCGTGCGCCTTCCCAAATTCACTGAAATGCGAACAGGTAAGATAGTTAATAAAATCAGACAAATAAAAATACATTGAAACATTTATTGAAAAATGTATTGCCTGGATGTATAACAATTTCTGAATATCATTAAAAATACCAACATTTTCAACGAGGTGCTCATAGAACAAAAATCTATGTAGGTAAATCGTGTCCAAAACTACTCGTAAATGCATTTATAATAACCCAGACAGCATACTGACCATCTAAACATCCACTCTGCTGAAAAACGGAGGATAAAAATGCCCATTCAAAGTCTAAATCAGTACTGAGGTAGTGATCACTTCATGATGATTGCTAGCGATTCAGAACTTATGTATCCAGGTTATGATCAACCTGGTTCTAGTGCATATCCTCGAGCAGATTCACTAATTCAATGGGCTCATATCGCTGCCATGGGTGAAGTTGGTGCTGCAAATAATTTACAATTTTGTAACAGGTTGTCAACATCATGGATGGCAACTGAAAGGCTCAGTACTAACCAATGGTCTGATATATTTCATAATTTATGTTCTGTGAAATCAGTTATATCTGGTCTCACCAAGAGCATTAAGCACACACATAATTCTTTCCTCAATCAAAACTTGATTTCTCTCCGACGTATATGGCATCTTGCAATGAAAGTGTACACACAACACAGAAATCTAGTTACAACCTAGCAAGACCGACACACACATGCACTTCACTGTTAAATCTAACAGAAATATACTGTGATATATGTAATGACGACGATGGGCTCCACATGCAGCCCCTCTACTTTATTCCCAACAGCTCAACGTCAAACAGCAGCGTGGCATTCGGTGGGATAGTGTGGACAGTCAAGGAACACAACAGTTTCTATGGTGTTCTAATCGACATACAATACATGTTAACAGTCTTAAAGGAGTAATCTCCAATAATTTCCTTCTTTTTCTAAACAAACATGTTCTCGTAACTATTCTTAATGACAGAAAGCATCAAAATTGGTATAATGATGATTAATTAATAATACTTTATTTATAGATGTAGAAAATACAGAAGTTTAATGAAAATTATTGATAACCAGAGCTAATTCATTAGTTAGCTACACTATTCCTTTGATTGTATGCAGAGAGCTTAAGTCATAAATCCGAAATAGGGCTGAACTGATTCACCACAACACTTAGTATCATGACTGCATAGTATTTTATCGTAGTTCCGTATACCATAAAATTTTCCTTTTCTTTTCTTTCCAAAACAGGTCTGCTTTAGCCAAGAAATACCCAAGTGTTCCAACTACACCAGTAGCTAGAAATGTGATACCAAGGTAATCTAACAGGCCTGTATTTATGCTAACTTATCTTTCCAAAATAACTTAAAAATATCCACAAACTCTTTACACTAGACATGGTTACAACATCTGATTTCTGAAGACTGATAGTCACGCTTCACTTCTGCACGCACTGTAAATACTTTCTCATTAAATAAGAATATTTAATTTGTCATTGCTATTTTTTTGGTAACTGTTTAACTATTCTCTGGTGGTACATCAGATCAGCCCTAGTGCCAAATGGAGATTTTTACTCTACATATACATAAATTTGGCCATTCAGAATGCACATTTCAACCATACTCGTGTCTAAAAATGGAAGAATGGAAAGGATATATGCCCCCGATTCCTTTAGACCCATAAGCGAAGTCTGCTGAACATGTCAGGGTGGCGCGTTGCCCCACACTCATCTGGAATTAGCACAATACATGATCAGTGCAAGTCAAGACGACACCTTGTCCGTCTACGATAATTTCTTATTTATTTATTATAGAGTACAGTCATGCCTAAGCATTCTCATGTCCACATACATAGTTATTTTTATTATTATTAAAACATTCTCAGATCTACATAGCTGCAGTTATTACTGAAACATTTTCAAGTCAACATAGACAAGAGATGTAACTGAAATTGTTTAAATGGTGGCTTTGAATTATTGCTTTTTAACATATACATAACATTACTGTACATTACATCAGTACATACTTAAAATGCATTTAGATTTTTTACACATCATGTTCTAGAAACACCACTAGAAACCACAGAAAAGACAACCAATTTCAGTATATTTACAAAAGTTCAATAAGCTCTACTGTGAAAAAGCTACATGAATGTCCCATACCTGTATAACGCCCTCGTCCCAGCCTGCAAGAAACAAACACAAGCTTCAAAAATGAAGTCCTACGCAGATCAATTGCATCAACTACCACAGGAAAGATGAGCATTAAACATTCTGAGCGGCAAAACTTACAAACAAAATTAATATGAATGTTCCTTCAAAGAACAAAATTTAATTTCTGCCTTCAGTATGTTTGTAAAATACATCTCACAGTTAGCCGCTACAATTATAAACGTGCTTAATATTTGTTGAGCCTACCTCTTATAACCTCTCCCTGTCCCACCTTGAAGTTGAACGGCCTGCCCTTGTCACGAGATGAGTCAAACTTTTTCCCATTCTGCAATGTTCCTAAACCAACATGACAAGTGTCAGGATTCATAAAGGACCATCGACATTAATTGTCCAATCAGACGTGTCATTTCTTTATTGGTCTGTGTTATATGCAAAGCAGGGGTTTCCATAGCAACAGTAGTTATGACTGGAGTCATATTTCACATAAAACGGGTCATGTATTGATCTGAATTTTAAGTGGCACCAAAAGTAAAACCTGAGGAGTCAAAACTTTGTTGGCTTGTCAGAACATATATCCTCTCCTCTATGAAAGTGAACCGATATATACAAGTGTCCTTGTTACCATACATTTTAACCTTGTTACTATAGGCATGTGTGCTACATTTGTCACAATGAAATAAACAAAAGCTCTCACTGTTTGTGCAGTGAACTGAATTTTAGTTTTTGCAGGTTCCCAACTTTTGCCACGCCAACAGTTGAGTCAAAGTGAGGATGTACCTACCCGTGTAATGGACAGTTACCGTTTGGCCCTTCTGCGGGAAAGTGACACCTGCAATGAAACAGAATTGGTTGAACAGATTTGTTCATGCGTATTAATCAATCAGCAAGTGCCAAATGCCATTGCTACTGCAGGTATCAAAATAAAAGTAGTAGTCATGCATTGGGGAAAGTTACACAAGGTATTTTTAGACATACACAATCATCTCTGAACTTAGAGCTGTAAAATCCACAAATTCAGTATACCTGTTTTATTGATGGCGAGTTCAGTGTTTGAAATTAAGGCCTTTTTATCGGCGGCCACCAATTCAAAATGTATTCAGTCTCACCCTGCCGATTCATCTCGTGGCCACAGCTGTGTCGGACGGTATTAGTGATGCACATTATAGTACTAAATAATCTACGCTAATTCAATAAAATACAATTGTGAAAAACTTCTTCTTCCTTGCCAGCAAGAAGTTAGGCATCTTTGTTACAAATACCAGGCAACCCCTGGTATTTGTAACAAAGATGCCTATTGGATGAATCACATTTAATGACATCAGTATCTCAGGAATACTACGGAATCACCAACGCAAAGATGGTGGACGAAATTGCGAGAATCGTTGAGCTTGACAATTTTTTAAGTGTTTGCCAATTTACTTAATAAATTCATACTGGTGTTATTAAGGAGGCAGACAATCCGATCAACTGATTAATATATTTGGCTGTGAAAGTTACCTTTGAAGGCTTCGATATGGAGTGAATTGAGAACGGTATAGATTTTTGCCTGTGCTTTATTTATTGGTCTGCTAGTTATAAGAAATAAACGACCATATATCTGTTTTAGTTTTATGCACGAATACTTTGCTTTATTACGTATAATTTATAAATTTTTGTGGGGCCAGTTCACATAAAAATCTGGGCCAGTTAATTTTTTGTTTTTCAGACACTGTGAATTACATCATTATGAAAGAGAAAAAACATTATATTTCTGGGGGATCAAGTTGAGCAATGTTACGACTGTAAATCAAACGTCCTATCTAGACTCTAGTGCAATTGGAGACAGGGCATCTGTATGGTCACAATTAATATAAATGTTCAATTTTGATGCCAACAATGTGTTGTTTGGAAAATTACAGTAAGGGATGATCTAAAAACATGGAGGTACACCGCTGCACAAATTTTTTTTCATGCGGGTTAAGATCTGTTTCGTCTAGCGTTGAACATCAATGTATTGTCCCCAAAAATAAAAACGAATTCCTGGAGCCTGTGTTTTTGGAAGCTTGCATGCCTAGTCCTTGTCTAAACATTGTTTTTGGTGCAAATGACTTCCCACACGAGCGCATCCAACACGCTAGTAAATCTTGAAAATGACGAAGGCGACGTTCTCCCACGGCCACGGTAATGGCCACATGCACCCGGTGAGGCCTCGTGCTGAGGAAGATCGCGCAGCCGGTCTTTGTCTAAAAATCAACACCTCCACCTATGCATTTAACTACGTACTGAACGTAAACCGCATTGATATTTTACATTTACTGGTCATACATTCTACAAGTATCAAGGTACAATTACCATCTCCTGGTGTTAATGTTTCTATTTCAACACCCATTGTCAAATAATTCCTCACCGTCCCTCTACTTTCAGCGCGAAAATGGAGCGGTGTGATGAAAATAGGAAACTGGCCCCATCGTTATGAAACAGTCTGCCAAACTGTATCGACATAATTATTCCTTCGAAAAATTATGGGATTTTTTATTTATTTTTTATTTTTGATTGATTGATCTATAGTCAGTATAAAAATGTGCATTAAAATATAAGGGTGACACAAGAAAGTGCAAGCACTTGTTTCCATTGTGGTCCTTAGATATTATATACAAACATGACACATGCGTATATACATAGATTATGGCAGAAGTAACGACAAAACAATAATAATAAATAAAAACAAATAGGACCACACATGTCACAATACATTAATAAATAATGGTATGTATAAAGCTTTTAAATTCATTAAGATGTTACATTTTTGTGTGTCTAATAGTACTATTAGACAAAAAAAATTTAAAAGACATCAATAATAGGCCTTCGTAAATAATAATAGTGACATTTATAAAGAAGCTTACTTCCTGATCATTAAGATATTTATATACATACTAATTGCTAAAACAAAAAAGTACTTTAAAGTACCACATTTGTAATATTATATTAATTAATAGTAAATTAAAGAGCTAGCCTAGATAATTTAATAAATACTGTTTTGACTAGACATTTAAATTGATATTAATTGTTTATTATGAGCACTTTGTATATTATATGACAATTCATTCCATGCCATGGAACCACATGGAAAGAGATAAAGAAAGCAGCAAATAACTGAGTGCGTTGGAAAAGAGTCGTTTTGGCCCTATGTGCTCTAATATATGAGCGATGGGGACTAAGAATTGACTGTATACTTGCGTAATAACTACATGGCTACAACAACGCACACATAGATGGGGTTATGCTACTTGCAAAACTGAATCAGAATGTACAATGATTTGAAACATTAATTCCAAGGTTTTGATCCAGCCTTACTTACTTACCGAACTTGTCATATGTTAGTAATAATACAAAATAAGTTGCTAACTCGGCACAAAAATAGAAAATACTGATAGTGTAATATAAAAAATGCACAATTAAAAATTGACAGACCACAAAAAAAGTTTGGTTTCACGCATCGTGAACACTTGCAGAGCTAAGTATTAAAACAATTCAAAACAAAAAAGGGTATTTATAAAGAAAACAATGTGTTATATGTTTCATTTACTCATTCCCAATGTAGTTGTTTAGTTTCTAAAGCCTGTGCGCAAGAGCGGAAATTGGTTGGAAATGCGCGAAAAGTCGGGTTAAGTTAGGTCTCAATCTTGAAGCATAATATCGCTTGTACTTTGAGTATTTAGAATGTGAGTTGTGTTTTATTGAAATGTCGTCGTATGGAAATACGGTTTATTAACAGTTCACACAGAACAACCGGCATGTCACATCACACAACTTACAAGATCATTACTTACTCGACTCCACAGAAGCCAAATTATCGCAAATACTGTTCATACACACTCAAGTTATATAAACTGCTGACTGCGAAATTGCAGTGGACATGGTTGAACGGTATAAAAAATAGGAATTTGTATCCACCAGAGAAGAGACATCATTACATTATCGCTTTGCTTTTGAAACATGCAAAATACCGAGTCAACCTATTTCTCTGATTTTCCATCGGCATCGGAATTGGCATTGGATTATTGGCCTGATAGTGATACCTATTACTATTAGCCCATGCCATGGTCATGGAAACCAGAAAATTAAGGTTGACATGTGATGCCATGGGTTTGTATTGCCCTGGCTGATGTTTTGAAGCGATTATTATAACCACGTCTGTTCTGTGGAGATTAAGCTGGTGCCAGTGGTGGTGGTGTTGGATGTGCTTGCAGCACCAAGTAAACAACTTATTGAATACAAAAAAAATGCACAGGTAGCACATCATTCACTGAGTGACGGACCAGCCACTTTCTAGTTGGCAGTTGTAATTTTCAGACTGAAGTCTGTCAGACACTACAGTTTGCAAAGCGACAAACTAATCCTCAAATTTTGAACTTATCAACAACAATGCTGGTCTATACTTAATTGCATTACATATACAGTATAAATCATCAGCCAGCAAATCTGATTATATATTTTAAAACAATTAAGTTGGTCTCATCCTAGTTTATTTTTTATTTATTAATATAATGTTCTTGATACCAGAACAAATATGTTCCATGTATACAGCCCACCAAAACATAATAAGCCTGAAATGTTTGTTTGTATTTTGCTGGAAATGGTCGAAATTGGTGAGCCTGCGAAATCTGGTATTTACCGACTACAGAGGAAGGGGGACTTAATCCTCCGACTGCATTAATGTAGGCAAAACCAAATGATGCAAACAACTTCAAAAACAATTATTGCGACGGGTAGATAAAATGTATGGTATTATAGATAAGTTAGTATTAATACATTTTAGCCGCATACACGAGCGCATCAGGTGCTTAACGGAAAATATGGATTTGCTACACAGTGATTCGCAATATAAAATCGCATGAAATATGTACATTCCCAAATCAATGCTTTGAGATTGGTTGAAAACAAACTGAAACGATTATTGATTGTGCATATTGTCATTTTTAGTGTTTAATAAACATTTGCACAGTGTGTGTCAACTGATGATACATGTTCTGCTGTTCATCTCCAGGTTATTATTTTCAATTGTTATTAGCCGACGAAATGGTTGTTTACAAATAACTTACAAATTAGTTCCAAAATATCTTGGTAAAGAACAATCTAAACATCATTACATAGAGCATCACTGAACGCTGTTCGCCAGGTAATATGCTGGCTTGATGAATTGTCAGTTGCTACGGAAGTAATTTATAAGTGACAAGCACTGATATTTCAAAGTTCTGCCTCTTCCAGCGAAGTGTAGTTTTGTAAACATTGAAGTGTTGATTTCAAAATTGCTTCTACTTCATTTAGATGGTCAGTATTATGTTAGAATATATAGTTTATACTATAATGTATTTTAAGCGCCTCTGAACAGGTTTTATATCCAGATATATGGCGCTATACAAATAAAAGTTATTATTATTATAATATAACTTAGAAACTAGCAGATCATGTCGCTTCTGTGATTCTGCCATTTGTAACCTGACCTAATGGCTGTATTTTACCACTAAGGGCTCAGACAGAAACAATATTAAATTTGTTTACTTAATAATTACTCTTACCTTGCACCAACCATAAATCAGAGTTGTTATATAAGATCCTACAACATGTTCCAGAGTTTGCCTCCAGATGGCAGACTTTGATGCCACTCAGGCGATTGATTTGAGCGATTGCGATGATGAAACAGATGATGAAGTGGCCGACGAAGACAAGAAACCTGTAAATATATTTATTGCTGCTCTGAAGTAAACAGAACTCAAAATTACGATTACTCATTATATGTAGTTCTAGACTATCTACAGACAGACTTTATATTTCTAGTACAGCGGTAGTTGTAAACTACTTTCATGTCAGGGCAGACAAAATTAATTCTGTATTTTAGTTACTAAAAGTATGTGCACTCCTAAATAAATATTTTGCTCCCAAATTTGCTTACTTTAGGAGTGCAGCACTTGCAGCTCAAAATGTTAACTTTGAGGACTGATAAACAATGTGTTAATGTTTTTTAAATTATTTTCTATAGTACTCTGGCCTATTTGATGTAAACAGTTATTTCTACATGCATTTGTCCCATCTGTTTATAATCACCCCTTTTGCCATGGGTTCATGCTATGCTTTCCTCTTCCACAGTTTCAATACAGACAACAGTAAAATAGATTTGGTGAAATGACGCATACAGACATGCATGGACACGTACACATTCGTGCACTACGTATACAAACTTAACTCGTGATACTGAACTTTCTTTGTAAAATAAAATGATTGAGATGTGTCTGTTGTAGGTTGCCCATTTGAAAGTGTTGAGTCACAAAGGATTTCCAGAAACTTTGTTTCCACTCTACGATGGTAAGTTCTATACACTTATGGTTACTTGAGCCAATAATTTGTCTCCGTTTGATCACAGTAGCAATCTTGTACTGGAGGTAAGATTACAAGTATCTTGCATCTTCACAGTTGAGGACATTCCTAAGGCATATGCTGCTGGAGTATTGACAGGAAGTTGGAATGAAGATGTTACTCAGGCTTCAAAGAGAAGTACACAAAGTCAAACTGTTATCCTCTCAATTGAGAGTCTGATGCTTTATCACTGCTACTGTGCCCCAAAACACTTGTCTCACATCATGCATTTGCATTAAAATGCAGTAATGTCACTTTGTCTATATTTGCGTTTGTAGTCAGGCCATCATGCACTGTCACAATCTCGATAATCAGCTTTCTAACAGCTACATTTTGCCATAAGTTGAGCAGTAATCATTTTGGGAACTGCATCACCGGTTTACATTACCTGGTGGTGTGATATGGAGCAAATACTCATATAGCTGCTCAGATCACAAAAATCTAAGTGGAACTTGTTCGTTTAGTCAGTGCATTTTGTGTTGTACTGTATTCCCCCCAGCTATGATGAATATTATTTATTCAAATATACACTTGATTACATTCTTTGCAGTGAAATGCCCCAAAGATACAATATACAGTTAATACTTAATACAAAATATACAATGACTGTTGTTCATTTCCAGGCAACAACGTAGTTGGGAGACAGGAAGGCTCATGTAATGTCCTCATCCCACTCAAGGTGAGTCTTCCAGCTACATTAGCCAGTTTCTCTCAGTTTTGTTGATTTGCCATAAAGCTGCTTACTTTGAGCTCTCATAAATTGTTTGATTGGAGAACTGCACTAGGTTGAGGGTACTTGGCACTACCTACAAGACACCAGGTTTTCTTTTAAAATAAGTGATACTTGCACCCTATAGTCACGCCTCGTTATTGTATGCCCATTATTACACGGATTCGGATATAAGGTGGTTGATCGTGGGCCCCGATTTTATGCCGCCGTTATTATGCGCCCATTATTACACGGATTCGGATATAAGGTGGTCGGTTGTGGACCCCGATTTTATGCCGCCGGGGGGAGATGCCTGTCTTTCGGGGGCGTTCGTGTGCTTACACTCCGATCACTGCACTGATCTCATTCATAACTAGCACTTGTTTTGCTTGATGTACTCCTCGTGTTTGTCAAACCTACTTAGAATTGCTTTGACAATTCTCAATAAACATTAGGTGAACAATGTTATTGAATGAGTGCCAATGTGTTGTATGTTTTTCACTGCCGCCAGCATCAATCGCAGATGCTGGCTTTGCTGCAGTGGTTAGTAAATTGCAATCGAGATTCACAAAATCGCCTGGTGATAGTATCAGATGAATAGTCTTAAATGCAATTTAGCATGCAGTACCAATATAACACTGTCCCTTGAATGGATAGATGATCCTGTTTCTCGGTTATTAATATTAAACATAATTACCTCTCAAGAAACTTGGTATTTGATCTGAATATTTCGACCGCATCCCTCGGTCTTCTTCAGTAGACTGAATTTACGTATGTTTCACATGACCAATGTCATGTGACACAAGCTGGAGTAGGACTGGTGGGAGCTCCTGGCCAACATCTCGGTTCAACGTAGGTTTCTCTCTGTGGATGTTAATCGCCTCCTTTATTTTCCTCATGCCAGTTCTACTCATGGTCTAGATTTTTAACATACTTCATAGAACACTAACCACAATGATCAGTGGCCAGGACACTCCCCCAAAGGGCAGAAAACCTGCTAACAGAAGAGGAGGACAAGAACATGGAGGTGGATCATATCAAGAAAGTGCTGCAAGCAAACGGTTACAAAACTTGGATGTTTAACATCACGTAACCAAGGAGAAAGGAGGAGAACACCACCACAGAACCCAGCAGACGACAACATGCCATAGGTCTGCTCTGCATTAGTAAACTATCAGAACAATATTGTCAAGTTCTATGACATCCCAGTTTACCACAAACCTATCAACACCCTGAGGTCAGTGTTAGTATACCCAAAAGACAGAACAGCAAAGACAGCAAAGTGTGGGGTGGTATATGACATACAATGCCCAGAAGGTGACCAACACTATACAGGAGAAACAGTCAGAACACTTGGCACAAGAATTAAAGAACATCTATCTTGTCTCCAACCCCTATCAGCTATAAGTGAACGTCAGTGTTCTATGAAGGACGTTAAAATTCTAGACCATGAGTAGAACTGGCACAGGAGGAAAATAAAGGAGGCGATTAGTCCAGTCCTGCTTCAGCTTGTGTCATATGACATTGGTCATGTGACACAATTCCGTAACTTCAGTCTGCTGAAGAAGACTACGGGATGTGGTAGAAATATTCAGAATTTTTCAGATCGAATACTGAATTTCTTGAGAGGTTAATATGTTTAATATAACACTGGTTGAAATGGCATGCTTCCATTGCATCTAATCATTTTCGCGATGGGAAACTAACATGCTAAATGCCTAATCCAAGGTGCTACCGTTTCATGAAAATACAAATTCGTCATCTGCATATGAAATAGTGGATTGATGTTAAGTGGTGTGTCATGAATTTATGCTTCAGTCGAGATCAGTTGACACACGAAATAAGACAATTATTATTGTTGTTATAAGTCTATGTTTAATCAGCTTTCTTACTGCGTATGTCAACTCATATACGTTTTCGGGTGCTCAGATCCAGATTATTATTTTCAATTCATAGGCCTATTGGTCCAGTACATCATCATCATAGCAAATCTATTCCATAATACATGTATTTTATTCAGTTCAACATTCAGCAGGGTGTGACATTTAAAAATAATACACATTGACGATAGTTGACTCGTTTAGTAAGCTATATGAACTGCGTATTGATGTATAGACTGCCAGCACACAGTGCCAGTGCCTTCGACAGCATTCTTGGACTTGGTGCAGCGGGCGACGATAGCTGTTTAGTCACTCCCTGGTGGCAGGTATTGGAAAATCTAACGCCTCACTTACAACATGGTCTAAAATCGTGGACCCGACCACCGCGTTATAATGAGGCTTGACTGTACTTGACCACTCCTGTGGGTGCCCTGGTGTTTTAAACATTGTTCATTACAGCATTTCAGCATCTCAAGTGTTGTAGTTTTTTTTATAAAACATTGAATTAGGTAATGTTTCCAGATTGTTAGTGATAACAGAAATGTCAATAGATACATGTATCATGCTTGAAATGTGACTTTTTCACTGGCGTAACAGTGGCGTTTTACGTATTGTAAAACACATCTCGGCCATTTCTAATATTGACATGTCCCCTTAATTTTGCCATCACAAAGCCCTTGAACTTGCATTTGTAACGTGTTATCGTCTATCAAGATTGGATTATGCCAACCTAGTGTCAGGGTACATGGTCAATTGTTTACACATGCACATGATCATTTGATTGGCCCATTATCCTGTGTGATCATGGGCAGGGTCATTGGATAACAGCCACTGGTGGGTTCGGTTACAACATCAAAGGCCCATTTACCTAAATTAGCTGCTGATATTTGCCAATTAATGTAGGTATTCATCGTTATGCAATGTACTGGAATCACAGTAACAAGTCGATATGTTCCGCTTTGATGGCGAATGAATTTACGCTGGTTCTAAGTGCACGCCGACTTGAAGTACACGCAGTCATAACTATGATAACATTGTTAGCGTTTCCAAGAAGTCAGAACTGTTTTTTTAAAGGATGGATTGGCAAAATACGACTTTAGTGCTGGGTGATTGTTTGTTGTGTCGACATTCAGTTAAATATTTCGTAGCATGTTATGAGAACATTTTTTTTTAATCAACTGACACTTTAGTTGCCCCAGCTACATTAACCATGTACACATTTATACAACCAATTGTACTGAAGCTACCTTAACCACGTACACATTTATACAACTGATTGTACTGAAGCTACCTTAACCATGTACACATTTATACAACTGATTGTACTGAAGCGACCTTAACCATGTACACATTTATACAACTGATTGTACTGGAGCTACCTTAACCACGTACACATTTATACAATTGATTGTACTGAAGCTACCTTAACCACGTGCACATTTATACAACTGATTGTACTGAAGCTACCTTAACCATGTATACATTTATACAACTGATTGTACTGAAGCTACCTTAACCATGTACACATTTATACAACTGATTGTACTGGAGCTACCTTAACCATGTACACATTTATACAACTGATTGTACTGAAGCAAATTGGTGTGAACTAAATCGCTCATTTTGAAACAGCAGCAGGAGGATTCAAACTCTAGTCCTCTAGATTGAGAGACCAATGTTCTAACCCCTTTCGCTGCATCACCCCCAGAGGCACTGACTGATGCTTGAAGAATGATCATATGAGCTGGGTTTGTTTTCAGGCGCTCTCCAAGCAGCACGCTTGTGTCGAAGTCCGTGCAGAGCAACATTTCCTTGTTGACAAGGGCAGTCGCAACAAAACTCGCAGAGGAAAAGTCAGTATATCATACAGTGTATGGACAGACTTTTGATGTATATGTAGTATTTTTTATGTACATATGCATGCACGCACACAAGCGTACATGTTTGTTGCTAGTTGTCATTTGGAGATTTCCAAATCATCCCTTTGCTGTTCCAAACCAGGAGTGTGGTATATTTACAATTGCTGCCCTGTATTCCTACGTACTGTGTGTTTGACAGTGGATTGTATTTTCAGATGTTCTTGTTGCCTGAAGCTAAGTATGAGCTTCAACCTGGCGACCAGCTGATGTTTGCAGACATTTGCTGTGTCTATTTGAGGGAAGGCGCAGGCAACACATCAAAGGTATGGGAAATTGAGATGTTTACTGATGTAGCACACAAAAATAATGATGTTAACAGGGTGCATGACTGAATATGAAGCATAGTTTCCAGTATAATTTGCAATAATCTCTAGCTTGCCCACATAATCTTATTTTAACCACAGCAAGATCTTTTTCTAATACTAAGCTTAGTGTTCCATTAGGTAAATCCAGGGAGATGACGTCAGCTTTGTGTAGTGTTGTACATGAATGTTTTGAGAACATCCCTAACCGGTAAGCCAGTTTAGTTCCTAATATTAGGATACAGAAGTAACAGAACAGTAGCCATTTTAGAAGGAAAAAATTTATACTTTTTCCATGTAAGCAAATCAGTATTTCAATGCTCCAATAAATAGATCATCGGTTTCTGTTAGGTGTTTCACAGTGTGGTCACCGTGTTGTGTGGTCACTGTGTTGTGTGGTGTTGTGTGGTCACTGTGTTGTAAGTTCTTGCATTGTCCATGACACTCTGTGCATATGTCAGGTGAGAAACGAAGCAGTTAACAAAGCAGAAGACTCCGGTTCAGAGACAGGATCTGAGTCGATGCTTCTGCCGGAGGAAGAAGGAGTGAAGGCAGTGGTTGATGAAACATTTAATTACGAAGAAGCCAGTGATCCTAGTAGTGACCTTTTACAGCCAACACAGGTATGGGGGGATTTATATGTATATAGTCCCTCTTCTTCTTTTCTCCCTTAATTCCTTGCGGGGGGGGGCACACTCTAAGCAACTTGTCCCCATCTCTCTTGCTCTTCTACCATTTTCTCCCATTCTCTGCTTTTCACACCTGCCTTATCCAGATCTCTCTTCATGCACCTTAAATGTGGTCTTCCTTTTCTCTTTTGCATGCTGCATATTCATAAAATGTCTTTGTAAACGTTGTTTAAAATAATGTCTATGTGTATTATAATCAGCAAGAAAACCCTGTTTCTTCTGGGTTTATTTTTGGTCTAGCAGATTAATCCTAGATTTTACCAGCTTCTCCTGGGTTTTGTTAACCCTACGCTGTATGAAATAATATAAAAGAGATACATTTTCCGTTCCAATGCAGTCCATCACATATGGTATAGACTGAAGGATTTTTATGTGATTCTGTACTTTCCAGGCATTTCCAGCAGATGGCAATGGACTGCATCAGCCGTCCATTTCAACATCTGTCCCGGATTCTGACCCTGAAACTGACCCTGCTGAACCGGCTGAAAGGGCGCAAGGTGAGCATTGCAGCTAGTAAATGTCATGCAGAATGATAAAATCCTTGACCTAAACCCACATCTGCTGAGGAGTGGTAGCTGCCTCTTTCTGGTGCCAATGATTGGTTTCACCAGCTTTGTTTATGGCCCTGTTTATACAAGCTGTTGGTTATAGGAAACAGTGAAATCGTGTAGGCATTAATAATATTCTTCGTGAATGTCAACATAAGCAGTCTCAATACAATGGTGCCCCGTAGTGAGTGGACACTTGCCCATAAAGACATGAGGACATGTCTGTTGTATGAGGCTCTTGGATGTCTTGCAGAAGCTGGTGAACCTGCCATGGTTGCAGAAACTCCGGCCATTGAAAGAACTAAAGGTCAGTCGAGAGCAAATGTGAAATTCTAATTTTTGCATCTGCCTTAAAATTAATAACAAATACAGATATAAATGCATATATAGTATCAGACAAATTGTTACGTTAGTCGGATGTATAAGTAATTTTGTGAAGTAATTAATTTTGTGTTGGCTAGGATATAGGACATTTAAAAATGCAATTGTCTTTCAAATATTGTAATGTTTATCTTGAATTGCAACCACAGAGGTTGAATATTACATGTAAATTATCATGTATCAGAAAACATTTGCACATAGTGCACACATGCACACCTGCACACATACACAAAAGACACTGATCACAATAATCATACAAAATATGCAATAATCAAATTTTGCAGGCAAGAAAATCACAATGGCCCTGACAGAAACACTCACGTATTATGAGGAGGAGGAAGATGATGATGAGGAGGAGAGGGAGAGAATGGCCTGTGAGCCGACTCAGGCATACGACTCTGGAGGGGAGACAGATGAGGGTAGGTATAGGGCGTGGAAGCAGGGTGGAATTTGTTAATAATTGTTTTTGTTGGTTATTTTTCTTAGTTATGGGAGGCTCTGTCTAGCCTATTGAGAGATTCCTTTTCCAGTCAGACTTTTAGAAAATATGCACATGCTACAGAAACAAGTATGTTTAAAATAAATGTCATTCTTACACAACCAGTAGGTTATAATCTACACCCGGAGCTTTGATTATATCTTTGACACATAATTGTCCTCCAGACAACATGTGGCAGTTACTTTTCTAATACAATACCTACAGTGGTTGAGTTTATGTAGGGTTGCTATGTTGTGGGGCAACATGTCCACGTGAATACCAAGCAGTGAAATTACATTGTGAGTTGATTAAAATGAATGATAGGATACAGCGTGGCAGATATTTGAGAATATCACTTGACTTGCGAATGTAGTAATATGATATCCATGCAACTTTTTAAATTACATGTCTATATGTATGTATGTATTAATTTCATAGCCTGTTCAAAATGGGCAATTGCAAATATTACATTTCATCATTTACTTAAAACATTTAAAAATCAAATTGACAACTACTGTTTGTCACATGTAGTTATTGTTGTTTGTTTATGAATGATGGTGGTAAAACCAATTTTTAGGTGAAGGTTTCGATGACAATCGCAGATCGGCCATATTTGAAGCTGCGACCCAAGTTTGTGTAGACTGCGAGGCTGAAACCCAAGCTGTGGCCGATCCAGGTAGGATAGAATCAGGGAGCAGGGTGGGAATCAACATTAAACCTCTTTTTGCAGCCGGTCTTACATATTAGCCAAATAATTTGTAGATGAGATTATTTGGGATTAGGGGCTGAACTAGGCCAACTTGGTTGAGAGGATTAGCACTAACTGCCCAAAGTTATTTTGGTTAACATGAACAAATTACGGCTGCAACAGCACCAGGAAGATTTTAGCAGAATATTGGATGACAGCCAAAAGTTACACACACATTTTGAGACAACCCCTCTACCATTTGTTCCAGAAACATGGATTAGCGAAATACGACGTTAGTGCCGGTTGATTATTTGTGGTGTCGATGTTCAGTTCAATATTTCCTTGCATGCTATGATGAAAAAAGCCGCCCAACAACCATAAAACTTGGAAAGGAAACCCTATTTGGGTCAATTTGAAATCTACGTTCCATTTTATGCTCATTTATGCATGTATGTATGGTTAATTTGTTGTTCTGCTTATTAAATGATGAATAATTTATAATTTTTTTAGGTGACGGTTTCGTTGAGAATCGCAGGCCAACCATATTTGAAGCAGAGACCCAAGTTTGTGTTGATTTCGAGGCTGAAACCCTCGTAGCTGATCCAGACACAGCAGAAAACAACATGGTGGGTGATACTACCAAGTGTTACAAAGAAAACAAACCTGTTTGAGATATTCACACACGTGTAACATTTACAGGTATTTTGAAAGTAACAGGACAAAAAGAATTGTTGTTGAGTTAGTTGGATGCTTAGTTTGTTAGCTGCATAGTGCACGTGTATGCGATAGTGACATCTCCATATTTAGAGAGCTGTCCTCATATTGCATGGAAGGTGTACCGTGAAAAGCAGCAACTGTATTAGGCCAAGGAAAATGTTTGGTTCTGGTAAAATGTCATACAATAATTCTGTACTGTACTCACATTATGTTGATTGGACAGTACTTCTTTGCTGCTTGTTTTGCCTTCTGTGTTTATGCACATCAAGGTTTTCATAGGACTATATATTATACTCATGTTACTGGAACCAAACGTATTGTCTGGCCTGAACAGCAATGTTAGAGTATAATACTAATTCATACACCAATGCACTTTTGTTTTACAAGTAACTGCCAGTAACCTAAAATGTGATAACACATGTGCTGAGGGATTTCTTCTGAAATATGGCAATGGCAATTTAAAAAAGCATGCATTGTTGTAAAAGCAACCAATTTCCTTGTGATCATCCAGGGAGCAGCCAGTTATACAGTTGTGGGGATCAGCCAGTATCACTATAGTGTGTGTTTCCTTGTGTTGATTAAAAAGCTGTTAACTTTCTGAAAGTGCTTTTGGTTTTTAACGTGTTGTGTACATCATACAGATGGAGAATCTCTCAAGGTCTAAGCAGTGTGTTACTCTTATACAGGTGGACAATGATGGTATGCCTAAGAAGGTTCCCAAGGATGAAAAAGAAATGTCCCAGCTGATATTTGCATCTGGGGATCTGCCGGTTGAAGACAAGTCAACAAACTCTGACTTGGATAGCAGCTGTGATAGTCCCGTCTTCCCGTCATCTTTAGGAAGGACAGAGGAGGGCGACGGTGTCGGATCCTCCCCAACACTCAACCTATATGTGGGAGAGAGCCCCACACTTCACAAGAAGATTGAAGACTCAGAATTTACTCGTCCTTTCCCAGTAGTCAACAAAATCCCAACAGGGTCTGAGGTGAAATCCCGCACTAGTGGTCAGAGACGACAACAAGACGGAAGTCCGATGCAGTTACCGTCCACTGCGACATCTGACCCAGCTGTGTGCAGTGCTCAGGCCGGTGTCGCAGACTCTGGCAGTGTGGTCGAGTCACCAGAGGGCAGCACCGGGTTTGAGCCGAAGATGCACTCAACTCAGATAGGTGGCAAGAGTTGTCATGACGATTCATTTCCGTCCTTGCACTTCGATATGTCACAGCAGGTGGGTGGAGACTGTTGGTGTGGTCAGTTAAATATCAATGAACAATCGCTGCATTTGTTGGTTATTAATGTGTTCTTCCTCGTACTTACCTTTATAAAGGTTCTTATTCGTGTACTGCTACACTGCCTTCGCCGTTCTTCTTTTCCACTGATCTCTGTCAGCAGTTTTTTCCCTACTCCTCCTTTCCTACATCCCTCTTAATATGGTCTTCCCATTTTAAATATGGTCTTCCCATTTTAAATATGGTCTGCCTGGCTGTTTCACCAGCTCCATCCACACCAAGTGTCCCACCCACACCAAGTGTCCCACCCACACCAAGTGTTCCACCCACACCAAGTGTCCCACCCATATCACCTGGCTTCTTACTATTTTCCCTGTTAAGCTGAACTGCATGAATGAATGTTGTGGTGACAAAAATTTAAAGGCTAACATTATTCAAAATGTTTGACTGAGTGAAGATGTTCATCAGACTGGATGATTCAAATGAGTAATATTTTTACTTATTTCACGGTCAGTTTACTTTTTTCTTCCCGTGACGTTTCGACTGCTATCAGCAATCTTCTTCAGATGACTATCGCTAGATGGCTGATGGTGACACGGTAGTAATTTTTCGCAGACGTGCAAATATCTCGCAGTATGAACTTAATGATGCGGAAACGAAGGTTCTCACAAAAGGACTAAATTATGCTATAGCGCCGAAACAAATTCCAGTAGAGGAATATATAGTAGCCACTGAACAGGCTTGCTCCATGCTGCCACAAACTGAAGCAGAAAGCTTACGAGCAGACATGAAAGGGATTTTGAAATCACCCAAGCTTCCCAAATTTACCATAAACAAAGAAGAGGGAAACACATTAAAATCACTCTGCAAAAATGAAACAATCATTTTACCAGCGGACAACGGACGTGCCACTGAAGTAATGGACAAATCACAGTATGAGAAGAAAGTATGTGAGATGCTAGACGACAAGAAAACACTCCATATTGAAGTCGGATCCAGTGGCTAAATATAAGAGAAAACTAATTGCCATCCTCGCCAGACTAAAGAGAGAAGGGAAGATCACAGAACAACAGTACTTCTATCTCTATCCCTCAGCAGAAGCCATCCCTAGACTGTACTGCACACTGAACATCCACAGAAAAGACAACCCCCTTAGACCAATAGTGGGCTATAGTGGCTCAATAGCTTACGTGTCACGAAACCTAGCAGATCTTCTTGGTCCTATGGTAGGACTAGCGCAACATGTCAAAAAATCAAGACACTTGGCAGATGAACTGAAATCATTGACCTTACACGAAAATTAAATTTTCACGTTGCGTGATGTTGTCTCTCTTCACTAACACGCCTATAGCTAAGGCTATGAAGATAATCAAGACCAGACTACAGAAAAACACCACCTTAACAGACAGGACGAGACTGGAAATAGAAGACATCATGGTATCGACTTTGTTTTGAACACGACTTGCTTCACACTCAGAAACATGGTGTACCAACAGAAATTTGGCACAGCCATGGGTACCCCAGTGTCCCCTGTCATTGCCAACCTCTTCATGGAACATCTCGAACAAGAGGCCATTGTCACAGCCCCGATCAACTGCCAACCTAAAATGTGGAAACGTTATGTAGATGACATCCTAAAAGTGATAAAGACAGGGATGACACAACACCTGACCGACCATCTAAACAGAGTGGACAAAACAAACAGCATCAGATTCACACACGAAGAAGAAGCAGAAGGAACGATACCATTTTTGGACACTACTAGTGAGGAAGGAATCGGGAGAGGTGAAACTACTAATCTTCCGAAAGAATGCCCGTACAGACCAATACCTAAACTTTTCCTCACATCATCCATTACACCAGAAGATGGGAGTGATCCATACGTTACTAGACAGATGCGAAACACTTGTGACAGAGGAAGAAGATAAACAGAAAGAAAGAGAACACATCAAGGAAGCTCTAATGAGATGCGGGACCATATCAACAGTACAGAGAAAGACGAAAACAAAGAAGGAAGATAACATCACGAAAAAGACATGGTGGTACTTCCATATGTCCAAGGATTATCTGAAACCACATCACGGTTCATGAAGAAATACAATGTGAATACAGCAACGAAACCTCACAACACCATCAAGAGGTCACTAGTAAGACCAAAAGACAAAGTCGAGCCACAAAAGATGTGCGAAGGGGTGTATTCCATAGCGTGTAAGAACTGTAATGCCACATACATCAGAGAAACGAAACATACCTTAGGAACCCACATCAAAGAACACAAAGAAGATGCTGAGAAAGCATCGGCTAGCAGATCCTACATCCGAAGCAAAAGAAAAACATGGGAAAAAGAGATGCATAAATCAGCTATCACAGATTACATGACTCAGCAGAATCACATCGTAGACTGGGAGGGGGCCAAATTTGTAGACAGAGTGTCGGACTGGAGAACAAGAGGCATCAAAGAAGCGATATGGATAAGAAAAACCAAAGACAGCATGAATCGAGATGAGGGCCGATACCTACACTCACTTATCTACAATGATCTCCTGAAGGGCCACCCAGGGTGCGACCGCGGGGGGCACACACCAGAGTGATACGTCTGCGTAGAATTACTACTGTGTCACCATCTAGCGGTAGTCATCAGAAGAAGATTGCTGATAGTAGCCGAAACGTCACGGGAAGAAAAAGGTAAACTGACTGTGAAATAAGTAAAAATATTACTCGTTTGACTGTTAATCTTTACTATTGTTGACTGCACTGACAAACATTTCTCACACAGTTTTAGCCAGAATATTTTCATCCCTGTCTGAAGCTATATAAGCTGGACACGTGTCATGCTTCTGTCAGTGCTGGTAATTGATGTAATCCTTTCAAAACAAACTTAAGTGCATGTATACATGTACATAGTTTTAATGACCGAATTTTAATTTCATTGTGATGTAACTTGTGCATAGGCAAGATTTTACTAAAATAGAAGCGATGAGAAATGAACAACCAGACATATTGTGTAATTTGAAAAGGGGAACACCTGAAAAATGGTACAGTATGGTATTACAAAGCCTAATAAAGGTGTTTGTTGTAGTTTTGTTAATATTTATGAAAGTCTCACTGACCCTCTCTCTCTCTACACTGTAGGATGCTTGTTTGCCCAGCAATGAGGAAAGTTTATCTAACAACACAGACAACATATGTACACAGGCATATGGCCGAGGAGGCAATGTCACAAAACAAGGACTAGACGAAGGGGTCATCACTGATGAAACCCCAGCATATGGGGACACGGAAGGGTTTACAAATTACCCCAATAAAGGAGGGCATATTGCAGCCACCTTTGATGACGTCTTCACCCAGGCGTATGGGGGTGAAGAAGAGGCTGCAAATAACCCCAATAAAAGAGGGCGTATTGCTGCCAAATCTGATGACGTCTGCACACAGGCATATGGAAGTGAAGAAGTGGCTGCAAATAACCCCAATAAAAGGGGGCGTATTGCTGCCAAATCTGATGATGTCTGCACCCAGGCGTATGGAAGTGAAGAAGTGGCTGCAAATAACCCCAATAAAAGAGGGCGTGTTGCTGCCAAATCTGATGACGTCTGCACACAGGCATATGGAAGTGAAGAAGTGGCTGCAAATAATCCCAATAAAAGAGGGTGTATTGCTGCCAACTCTGATGACGTCTGCACGCAGGCGTATGGGGGTGAAGAAGTGGCTACAAACAACCCCAATAAAGGAGGGCACATCGCTGCCAATTCTGATGACATCTGCACCCAGGTATATGGAAGTGAAGAAGGGGCTGCAAATAACCCCAATAAAAGGGGGCACATCTCTGCCAACTCTGATGACATCTGCACCCAGGCATATGGGGGTGAGGAAACAGCAGTTCTAAGGTCTTCCCCAAGGAGGAGACAAGGAAGGAAAAGAGCTGTGCTTAGTAAGTGGAATTTGTTAAGGTATTCTGACCAAAAATCTGTAACCTTCAAATAATGATCTAGGTAGCAGGTACCCTAGATAATAAATTTCACTTAGCAAAAATAACAAAAAAGTACAATGATTGAAGGATGAATTGCTAGTTTAGTGCTTCAAAAAGGGTAAATTACATTTGTTCATAGGTTGAGTAGATATAAAAAAAATTAAGAAGATTACAATTGCTATTACACTGTAATTGAAATTAATAAAAAAAAATTCAGAATTACAATTGTGCCTGACCTATTGTCTGTTTAAATGGTCTTAGTTAATAGGGATTGCTTTATTCTGGGGGCTACTTGACTTGGTGTATTTGGCCTGAGTGTTGCATGTATTCTGTTGTAGCTGCTGAAGTCCCACCAACCAGCACTGGCAGTGACCAGTCACAGGTATGCATCTAGAACTGATTACTGCAGATTACTGGGTCCTTACCACAACTTTTACCCTAATGTTACTTTGCTTGGGAAGAGAGCAGATGCCCCAATTTATCACAAATTTGGCCAATGGTTCTGTGTATTTTATGAAATTAGCCCGAGATTGTCTAAAACCGTATTTTGGTGGGTCAATAAAGGGCTTGCAACATTGACTCAGAATAGTGATCTGGTAGTAAGTTTTTTCTATTGATAAACGTAAATTTGAGATTTTAATACGGGACTCTTTAGTTTTATCCAACTAGAAAGTGTTTTGCATATGTGCACATAACAAATGCATTTAAACAAATTTCAATTTTTGATGATGATGACATAAATTTGACATTACCTGGTTTCCTGAAGCATTCTTACCAAGTAGTTGGACTAATACAAAATGTTCTGTGTGTATTTTATGAAGCACATGTTGTTGAATGATACAACTTCATAAAACAATTTACATATGAGAACCTTCATGTGGTATAAATGTTTTCTGATCTTGACCTTTTAATTGATGGACTTGAACAACAACTTGTTTGAAATGTTACTAAGCATGCTAATAGTAAGATACTTTCTAGCAATAACTCCAGTTTTGCAGAGCGCGTGTTTTTGTGCAGACAGTACTCTGCAACTAAGATGCATGGTGCCACCTAGTGAGCAAAAGCAACATCAATTACATATGTGCTGTCCTCTAGTGAGCACACTGAAATTATAGGCCATTCATATTTTGGATGGTGAGGCATGATACATGCAGTGTAGTCCTTCAATATTTCCAGGTTGTTGAAAGCAGCCAGCCTCTGGAGGACGAGGACGATGATGTGTTGATGCCCCTGGGTGTTGGTAGACAGTTCAACAGATCTGCGGTCAGGAAAGCGGAGGCGCGCTCTGTATCGCACGGTCTCGGGGACAGTGGTGAGCCAGCGGAGAGTTTGGCCACCGAACCCAGTCAACGGGGTAGGGTGCAACGGAGAACCCAAAGTCAGGGTCCGTCTGAAATAACCCCAGTCGCAACAAGGCGGAGGTGCAGCCTTGGCACTGATGCTGTTAGCTCAACTATGCGAAAGGAGGATAATACAGACGGATTGAAACCAAGAAAGGCAGCACGGCTTAGTAGGGATGCAACAGGGGATCCAGTAATGAAGAGGGTAGGTTGTGAGGTAACAGGGGGTAAGACACGACAAACAAGGCGTGCTGCAGGAACTGATGTTGAGCCACTGGCAGAAACAATGAAAAAGCCAAAATTTTTAGTAAAGGAACAAAAAGAAACCAAAACTAGATCTGTGAGAAATGGTGTCGCAAAGAAACGATCAGCAGCAGCTGGACAAGATGCATGTGAAACAAGAGACAATGAATGTACAGGAGAGAATGCTTTGGTTGTAGAACCAAAAGAAAGTGAAACTCGATCAACAAGAAATAGAAGAAGTGTCATTGGAAAACAGTCAACAATAGCAGCACAAGAAGAAAGTGAAAAAAGTTGTGGTGAGCATATTAAACAGAAACTGTCAGTGGCGGGAAAACAAAGTGAAATTAATCCACGATCAACAAGAAACCGAAGAAGTGTCATTGGAAAAGCATTGACGACATCAGCACAAGAACAAAATGAAACAAGCAGTGGTGAGCATGTTGAAGAGAATCTGAAAATGATAGGGAAACAAAGTGAGGGTAAACCTCGACCAACAAGAAGCCAGAAAAGTGTCAATGAAAAACAGTTGCCAACAGATGAACAAGGAGAAAATGAAACAAGTGATGGCGAACAGAAAGAGAAACTGTCAGAGGTAGAAAAACAGAATGAAAGTAAACCGCTTCCAAGAATGAGCAGAAGAAGTACAGAAAAACGAGCAACAACAGCGAGAAGTAGAAAAATTGTCATAGATAAATCAACCATGTCTGTGACAGCTGAACAAGAGGTAACAAAGACCACTAGATGCAAAACAGGTGTTGACAAGAAACCACCAGTGACAGAGGAACAAGTGAAGGGTAATCCTCGATCAGCCCGAAACAGGAAAAGTGTTGTGTTAGAAGCAACTCAGCCAAACAAAAGTAGAACTACAGCAGAAAGAGAAAGCCTCGCATCAACCGAACCTGAGCTAAAAGAAAGCAAAACTAGATCAACAAGTAAAATGGATAATCCACCAAAATTAGAGCAAAGAGAAAGTGAGACAAGATCAATAAGAAATAGAAAACAGATTGATGTGAAACTGTCAACAGCAACAAAACAAAAAGAAAGTGAAGCTAAGCCAACAACGTGTGCTGAAGAGATGTCATCACTGGCAACAGAACAAACAGAAAGCAAAACCAGGTTAAAGAGAAACAGGGAGAGCACTGTGGAGAAGCCATCAACTGCATCAGTGCCTGAACGTAGGGCAAGTTCTAGACGTTCTTCACTAAATGTGAAAGTGAAAGCAACGTCAGACCCTCTGGTGCCACCAAAGCAAAAGGAGAATGTGCTAGTTGGAAAGTCACCTAAAAGAAGACAAGCTTCACTGGCACCAGCTAATGACCCGGTGAGCAGACCTGTATATATAGGAACATAATTTTAGTATTTTGGGGTTATAATTTGTGCAAGCAGTGTATTGTGGGTTTATGATTTGTGCAGAACATTTATCATGGTCTTAAAAGATATGTTAATTTGGTAAACTGTATGCTGATATTAAGTTGATAGTTTTGTAGTAGTATAAATATATTGGACTATTTCAGTTGTGCAGATGGTTCCTTGAACAAGCTTTACCTTAGTACATTTGTGTTTGCAATAACATTGCTTTATAAAGATGACCAGTCTTATTCCGTATGAAGATGACACAGTTTAATGGCACAATTTCTGCATTCTCTAACAAATTGGTGTATTCTCTGAAAGTTTTGCCATCAATTTATGCTTGCGAAGCAGTAATTTACTGGGTTTGATTAATTTGATTTGATTAACATTAAAAAAACATGGGAAAAAGCACATTTTTATCTGACTAGTACTTGTAGGATACAAGTCAGCCAAGTAAGAAGTCGAGAGGCAGACAGCTGCCAGCAGTGCCACGTAGCAGCCTATCAACATCTCTGCGAGAGCGCCATCCCAGTAGTCGGCCTAGAGTCATGTTCACTGGGATGTTTGACTCGCACGGAGAACAGGTGAGACAGAGACAGGTGGACCAAGCCAGAGACAGAGGTTCTTTTTTGGCTGGCTCAGCCCTGCCCATGATATCACATCATTAAGTGTTCCACCATGTATAGTTTTTAATCCTGTCCTTCTTCCTTCCCTCATCCCTGGACCGGGACAGTCATAGGTGTGCCATTTCCACATGTTCTTCACCAGCTTTGTCTGTTTTCTGCTGTGCCTTGTAGGGTGGGTTTGCTTTGCTTGGTCCTGTATGATATCCAGCCAGTTATTCCTCTGGCAGCCTCGTCTTCTGCCTTTCAGGATGGTTTTTGAAATGGGGTCGTGTCGGGTGATGTGGCCGAACTAGGAGAGCTTTAATCGTTTAACTGTTGACAACCAGGGCTCTTGCTTTCCAGCGAGGCAATCCACTGGCTGTCTCATGTTCATTTTGTGTTCGGTGTAAGAAATGTGGAGGAGTCTCCTAAAGCTTGTATGTGTCACTCTGTCTCAGCGGACAGAATCAAGCTCTCGCATCCATAGATGGATACTGCGAGTGCGTTTTTTTTCTTCCAATGCTGCACTGTTTCCAAGCTATCCTTGTAAACAAACGGTGGTTCCGTTTTGGATGGCTCAGACATGATTTAAATTATGAAAACATGAACTGTTCCTCCCTGTATGTTTTTTTATTAAATGCTGTACTGGTTCAAAATTAACCTTGTTGACAAATGTAATTATAATGTGTAATGCTTTAATACTCCATAAAATATGATGTTTGTAAGTGAAACTTGTGGAATTCAGATATCATTATTCCTCACTCTGAATTATTGTTTGTTTTTCAGTAGTTACTCCACCTTCATGTTTCTTCGGATGTGTTTTTGTACTGGATGTGTTTTTGAAAGTAGGATGCTTTCCATTTTTAGATACTGAAGAGCCTCGGAGGGCATATTGTTGACAGTGTCTATGAGTGCACACACCTTGTTACAGATCGGGTAGGTGGCTTTGTACACTTTCCAGTGTGGCCAGTATACCCAGTTTTATGTTTCATGTATGGATTCCAAATGCTTGGTTATCATAAAGACTAATGCTCCATAAATGTCATTCGATCAGGATGACTAACTGGGATTATGTGTGTGGATTAAGTTGTGGTTTTCTGCTCATCCATCTAGTCACTTAGAGGTAAAGGGGTGTTCTTATACAGCATGGTATCCAGTCCATTGGATCGTTTAATGTGCTTTACAATTCACCCCCTGGCAGACCTGTTCATTCCAACGCCATCTCGACTTCTCTGGGAAACATTCAGCCTTGCTGCAATTAGTGAGCAAAGACTTATTCATTCACATATCCTCACTGTATAAAGCCAGGTACTCATTTATACAGCTGAGTGAACCGGAGCGAAGTGAAGTGAAAGAAATTGTCCAAGTTCCCAAACGGCAGCAAGAGGGTTCAAAACCGGGATTTCTCGATTGAGAGTCTGATCACTACAAGATGGTTAGCAAATACTCTTTGTGAAACATGTAGCTGGAGTTGGAATTAGTTTTGTCTGTGAGAACTTCCTATGTGTTTATCTATTGCCATTTCAGGTGCGCCGAACTGTGAAGTTTCTGTGTGGGATCGGTCGGGGCATTCCCATTGTTGGGCCTGGGTGGCTTCTCTCGTGCAGAGAAGCTAACACGTTTACAGGTATAAAATGTTTTCTGTGTGCCAATTGTTGACTGTATCCAATGGATATGGTCTCCACAACTGCAAAGTATATATGTCACTATACTATATATATACGATATTTTGTCACAATGTTTTATGGTTTTTTTTTGATGTTTTTTATCCCAAAAGTATGCTGCTAGCCAGTGAACAGCAACTGTGAAACGTACTTCTTGGTCCCAAATAGACGGAAACATCCGTGGAACTGGCTCGCTGATGGAGACGCATATCTGACATGCATATCTGCATTCTCTAATGTATTCAAATATGTTTACCTTTCCCAGTATACACTTTGGAACTGACTCGGTGTATACTGAGAAAGGTAAACATACTTCAGTACATTAGAGAATGCAGATATGCTTTTCCATCAGCTTATATAGCCTGCTGAGAGAGAGTCAACTGTAGAAAGAAGGTATGCCACATTGGTCAACAGTTCAGTACTGCTGGTCAATGATCTTGGGGGACATTTCAAAACATGAACTGATACCCCCATGAACAGTTTTATTTATATCACATTTTATTCACCATATATGTCGTCTGCATATTACAACTAGGATTTGGTTTCCTTTTTACGTGATTTTAGATGTCGACAGATTTCTTGTGCAGGACGAGGAAAATGAGAAGAAGTTTCACTTCAGCCTGGTGACATCGCTGCAGAAGGCGGCCTCTGGTGGGCTGCTCGTTGGTTACAAAGTGCATGTCACAGCGAACGTGAAGCCAGAACCCAAGCAGATGAAAGGTGGCAAGAAAATATGTGATTACAAAATATGTTGGGTGAATATTTTAGCAACAGTTGGAGAAAATGGGCTCTTAAAAAATAAAACTTCCAGTGTGTTATTTTTTCTAATTTTCCGTTCGTGTTTTGACATCCAAAAAACGGACTTATCGACTCGAGTCGTAGTGGCTCACCCATTTTCATGACTTGCGACTTGACTTGGAATTCACAGATATGACTCAAGACTTCACTTGGACTTGCAGGTAATTGACTTGAGACTTGACTTGCTAGGTATTGACTTGCCAACATGTCTTGTGGCTCGAAGCGAATGCAAAATAGGACCATTTTGTTGTGACAGGCTGCACCGAGTACAATAATTATTAAGAACTTATTATGATTGGCTAATGTTGTAAGAGGCAAGCAAGGAAAGACGTTGACATCAGATAAAGAACAGAAAAAGAGATGGGCTGAACATTTTGAAGAAATATCAACCTAAAGGCATCATCCAAGGAGGAAATGATTAGTGCTATCAAAGAACTCAAAAACAGGAAGGCACCGGGTCGTGACCAGTTAAATGCAAAGCAGACCCCGAACTGGTAGCTAGACACTGTTTACCTTTATTCACAAAGATATGGATGGACAAGAAAATATGACTGGTGCAAAGGTCGCATTGTAAACATTCCCAAGAAAGGTGATGTCGCCAACTGTAACAACTGGCGAGGCATCACCTTGCTGTCTGTCCCCAGCAAGGTCTTCTGCAAGATCATCAAGCAAATCTCAACAGCAGTAGACAAGGTGCTAAGAAAAACAGGCAGGATTCAGAAAAGGAAGAGGACGTACAGACCACATTTTCACCCAGAGACATCATTGAGTAGTGCTCTCAATATCAGAGAGAAATGTGCATGACTTTGTAGACTTTGAAAAAGCCTTCAATAGCATCCACAGAGACAGACAGAATACTGTGTGCATATATAGAATCACAAAACTGATTTCCCTGCTAAAAATTACTGCAGCAATCATACCGATTAGTTGACCATGGTGACCTGGGAATTTACTTGGAATTCAGAGAGATGACTTGAAACTTGACTTGACATGCCAGTTTGTGACTTGTCAACAAGTCTACCAAAATATCAAACATTAAAAAAAAAATGGGATCATTTTGGAGAAAGTTACAGGTTCTTCAAAGTTGAGACCTAAAAACAATTAGAATGTGCATGACAATTTAAAGTAACCACGTATAACCAAAGCATTACTTATTTATTTGTTTCTTTTTTATTTCTTTATTTATTAAAAATACATGTGGTATCCGTGCTCTTCAATTATTAAGCACTGCTATTTCTTCTTTCTGATGTTTTCGTCTGGTTTAATGTAATTAACTTATGTACACATGTGGTGCTTTCGCCAATAAATGTTGACACTTAAATTCACGAAACTGAAGATTTCCTTTTAACAATTTTCAGATATCATCCAGTGCGCAGGAGGGGAGGTTAGTATTGCATATGTTTTTGCTAGAAATATGTTTAGTGTCAAATCTACATATCCTTTTATTAAAATATATATTAATTTAACAAGATTGCCATCAAAGGCCCAGATGGCAAGTGGACAAGGAAGCCAACTTATCAAGAGATTTAACAAGATTGCCATCCCAAACAAAAGTTCCAGATGGCAAGTAGACAAGGAAGCCATTGGCTTATCGAGAGTCCAACAATTTTCTCATCTATGTGTAGCCCGCCCTTATCAAATATCTGTCAATTCTATTTTTAAACATTCACACTACTAGCATTAACACAATCATTTGGCAGTTTGTTGCATTCATTTAACACCCTCTGTGAGAAAGAGTACTTTCTCATGTCCAATCTACACTGTTCCTTAACTAGTGCTGCTTTGTGTCCTCTGGTTCTACTGCCTTCTTTAAGTTTGAAGAACATATTCCTATCAACATCCTCATAACCATTCACTATTTTAAACACTTCTATTTGGTCTCCTCTTAGTCTCCTGGTCTCTAGTGTTGTCAAATGAGCGACTTTCGTAACTAAGGTCTCTCAATTCTGGAATCATTTTAGTTGCTCTTCGTTGTATTCTTTCTAGCTTGTCTGTCCTTTTTACGATAAGGCCTCCATGCTTGAATACAATATTCCAAATGTGGTCTAACTATTGCTTTGTACAGGGGTACAATATGCAGTTTCTCCTTATACATGATAGTTCTCGTATTTAGCCCTAGAATTTGATTTCCTTTTGAAGCAGCAATCCCACATTGCTCTGAAACTTTTATGTCAGCATTAAATGTTACACCCAAGTCCTTTTCTTGTGTGGTTCTACCTAGTACAGCATCCCCCATTTTATATTCTTCGTCCATGTTTCCATGTCCATGTGTATACATTTACACTTCCCAAAATTTAATAACATTTGCCATTTTTCTTACCATTTAACTAATTTATCTAGATCATCCTGTAAACTTTGTTTATCTGTATAGATATTTGATCTATGTGTAACCCGCCCTCTTGAGACATGTGTCAATCTTGTTTTTAAACATATTCATGCTGCTAGCAGTTACACAATCTGTAGATAATTTGTTCCATTCATTTATTGTCCTCTGTGAGAACGAGTACTTCCTGATATCCAATCTACACTGATCCTTTACAAATGTTGCCTCATGTCCTGTTGTTCTACTATCTTTCTTGAGTGAGAAAAACATATTTCTATCAGTATTTTCATACCGATTCAATATCTTAAAAACTTCAATTGATCTCCTCTTAACCTCCTTGTCTCTAGGGTTATTAAACTACATTCTTTTGGGTTCTACTTATAACTAAGGTCTCTCGGATCTGGAATCATTTTAGTTGCTCTTCTCTGTATTCGTTCAAGCATATCTATATCCTTCTTACGATATGGTCTCCACACTTGTATACAGTATTCTAAATGAGGTCTAACTATTGCTTTATACAGAGGTATAATTAGCTTTTTTCCTTGTATGTAATCAACCCAAGAATTTGATTACTCTTTGAAGCTGCAATACCACAGTGATCTGAAACTTTCATATCGGCGCTTATTGTATTATGTTCAATATATTATACACCTGTAGTATTATACATTTACCAATATTTCTTCTAAAACTGAATATCATGCACCAATTAAAGGGTAAATGTCTTGGCTTTCTGATGGTGTCAATATCTCAAGTTTGCTTTCAAATGACATGTAATTGATATTGTGGGAATGCCTCACATATTATATATAGTATATACATAGTATTAGGTGCACACACACACAGAAACAAAAAGTAATATTATGAATAATTGCGAGTGCTCTCATACATTGTGTAAACACATTTTTTTGGCCACCTGTAACTTTGAAGGTACCGACAACAGCGTGGGATTTAGATAAGTGAGATTTTGAAAATACATTATGTTGAACGTTTGGTGTCAATCTAAATTTGATATTGAGTTTGCATAGTATAAGGATTTAAGATGTGGTATATTTCTTTTGGCAGTTATCTTGCAGAAGTTTACAAATGTCTGTACATTTTGGTGTATTTGTCGCAGTATTTGTCGTCACCTCCATGCTCGTACCAAGAGAAGACAGTTGTGGTATCGTGTGATGCAAACAAGGCTGTTTGTCAGCGCACTCTTGATGGAAACATTCCCGTGGTCAGTGCCGAGTTCTTGCTGACCGGCATCCTTAGGCAGGAAGTGGAGCTTGACCAGTATCCTTTGACCATTGAACCGATGTCATCTACATGGTACTGAATTGATAACTTTATGATTGCTAATGTATTGAAGGAACCCGTTGTTGAGTATGCTCATTAGCCAAGGTTTCATAACCAAAATAGCAGTATTTTTTAACTATTGACTATTTGAACTATTAATCTGAAGTAGCCATCTATATAAAATTTTATATGTTTTTAAAAGTCATATATCTAAATTTGTCTAAAAAAATTTTTTTAATGCCACGTTAATATAACACACAAAAATGTGTAAAATAGAGGCATTCGCTTTATTTACGTATAGCTTGTTTTTATATTTTAAATAAGTCTATTGGAATGCCTCCACTATTCTTGTGTAATCCATTAAGATTGTAATGCTTTATTAATTGAATTTAAAGCCGTAGTGATTAATTTGTGCATACATGTAATGATGAAGATTCAGCCAGTTTAATTTTGACTATACTAAGAATATGGGCAGAACTAGACAGTTCCACCTGGTCAACTTGTAAAAAATAGTCCAGGAGCATTAGGGTTGAACATGGAAATAAATAGGACAAAGCAAATTTTTTCAGGATAGTTGCAAAATACCACATTGAACAACCTATCAAAAGTCCCGAAGTTTCCCTTGTGTGTGTTTGGTACAACGAGGCTATATGCATGAGAACTATTATAGACTAGGCCATTGGGTCTCTCCTGTTCATGAATTTTGTCATCCAGTTATTGCGACAACATGATATCTTGATACAAACTACTAGCCATAACACCACAAATTACAAACACAATTTTTCAACTGAAAAAATTACTTATACAAAAAGGTGTGATTTTGGGTTCAAAAGGTAAAATATTTATGATCTGAACAAAACTGGCTAAAAAATTATCCAATACCTGAAATATTCGTACCCCAGCAGGTAAGATTTAAGGTCAAAAGTCAAAATTTTTAAAGAGATCATAATGTATTTCTGTAAACACAAAATGTTCATTTGTGACAATTGGTCGGGCTGTCTTTTTAGATGTATTAACTTACAACTGTTACCCCATTCAGCACAATGATTTGGCCTAGATAAACACCCTACACCTGCCTCACATTAATTGTACCCCTTTAAGCATATTAAATTATTTTGTTTTGTTATTGTGACACCCATTGGCACTGTCTGGCAGTACTCCCGGTCATTTTGAGCCATTTGGCATATGTCTCTGGGCGAAGGTATTGATTTCCTGACCAAAACACTACCCAACCCTATTAGCTCGCAAGTCCATATTTTGTCAAACAAATACATATTAAGATAACATTGTAATTACAATGGCTTTTTGTGTTACTGTTGTTACATTTGGAGAAACTTTGCATGTCTATGTGGTTACAAGCATTGATTTCCTGACCAAAACACTTAGTGCCTATTTTGTCAAACAAATACATAGTAAGATAAAATTGCAACCATTTATCTGTATGATATTGGTTTGGTTTGGTTTGCTACTGTGATATCCAGTAGCATTACTAGTGGTAATGTTTAGCTATTTGACATCTCTGTTTGGGTGGAAGTATTGATATTCTGGCCAAAACGTCCTACACCTTGTAATATATACAATGCCTTTTTTTAGTATGGGGAAGTTTTTGGCTAGAACACCTGCGTGCCGATAGATTTAGCTCAAAATTACCGAGAGTAATATCAGTGGATGTCACAATAACAAAAAACAAATTTAACTTGTTTAAGGGGTTACAGTTTTATATGTGTATTTGATTGACACTATAGGCATGACAAGGAACAGAATCGGTGTATGTGTGATTGTAATTCTGGAAGTTTTATAGTTACCTATGGAAAACCATATATATATCATTATGTCTTCATCTAGTTGAGTCGACAAATGCATTTATTTCACATAAGAACCACTAAAACGGCTGGCAATGGCAGTTTGTTGAAAGTGTCTCGTTCTTTTTGGCCTATGTAGCCATAGTACATCGTTGTGAATACAATTTAGCATTTATTGAAATAGGATGGGTTCCTTGAATCATTAGTCTTTTTTAGAATGCATATAATGCAAACTTCAGCTGGTTTCACCTGTAGCTGCATGTTTCTATTTGTTGTTGCCAGTAACTTAACTCAATCGTAGACATCGACTGGTTCCAGCTGCATCGATGGCAAAAATTGTGCGTTCTTCAAGGAAGAAAAGATGACAAGATGTAAATGTGAAAATATGAAAGATTGACTGGTTTTATGAAGTTGTTATTGCAAAAACAATTTGTTGCGAATAGAAATTTGGAAAAGAAAGTGTTTCCTTTGAAGTTGAAATGTACCTACTTGTCAGTGATATGTTGCATGGTAGTCACCAGGTGGTGCCAGTATATGTATATATATGTATGTCATATTGGCAGATGACAGGAATTTTGTACAAGGAATTGGGAGATACATAATTTCTAATCATGCATGTAGCAACATGCTGTGTCAAATATGTGTATGTTTATTGTAAAGGGAGAACATGTTAGCTGGGATAGATTATTTTATGTAATGTTTTTTTATGTCTCGTGTTGAACGATGAAGATCTGTACTTTTTGTCATCAGACTATTTTATTACCTTTGAAATATAGTCACATTGATAAGATATCTTCATAATATATGTTCATAGCAGCTCATCAACTTTATATATTTTTAGCCAGATGCAATCCGTGCGAAAAGTTTTACATACATTTGATTATTTTGTTGTAGGTCTTAATAAAATGTTTCCACACGCTTCCTGAAGGTGTTCTACATAAATCTTAATCTCATTAGTAGGCTTCACTGTTCTCTGAAGAGCACAACACTTTATCCACCACATTTTCTCAACCGTTATGTTTTTCTTATGTTAATTTGCATAGTGTTACACCTCGAATAATTACATCACCCAACACTGAGGGCAGTATGACGTCATATGTAATGGACGGAAATGGGCCATTTTTGCTCCACGTGCAGCCTCTGGCAACAAATGCACACGTTCACAAGGGTTAATGATATCTTGTTTAAAAAGCATGTTGGATATTCTTAAACTACAAATATTCACGACGTCATGTACGTGATACAATTCATAATCAATTTGTAAATTTCAATCAATTGGGTTTCGTCGACTTTCAATAACCTAGTATTCTCTGAACATATACCATTCTGCCGGGTTTATATTTAGCAATCAATTTACAGGATGTGATGACGTTGCTTCACGCCAGTCTAAGTTGTGTGACTACATTTCGCTGGTTTCAGTTTTGCTCTTTTGCATCTGGATTCGCTGCCGCACTTTCTCTTCTTGTTGTTGTCTGATTTTCTCCTTCCTACAACGGCCATATGACGTCGTGTTAGTCTCAATTACATGGTTCTTACGTTGCTTTGGTGTAATGTGTTACTAACATTGCATGTAAATAACCATACAGGCCTATACATACACACTCAACTATACATACACACATATTCGTATTCTGTCTCTTACGAAGCCAGTTACATTTCGTATACGTTAATTTTAAAGTGATACATTTCGAAGTGATGCATACGATGATAAAGACTGCGTCAACATTGATGGTATTAATAAATGAAATCTGACAAATTATCTAGAAGTGGGTCATCAAGAAACCACGGGTTTGTGCTTTCGAAAAGCACATTAAAATGTGCGCGAATGTTTTCCGTTGATAATTTGCAGTTAAATAATAGATGAAATGACGTCACTAACCCGGCGTTGCGGGTTTCGGCCTGTTCGAACATCCGGGCTACTTTGTCTGTTTTCAGCGCCCTCTTCGTATCCCGGCGTTCTATCGTCTTTTTCGCCTGTATCTCTTTCAGCTTGTTTCTCTCTTTTTCGGTTCGGGCTGCGGCGCTCGCATGACGCCCGAACACCTCCCCCACCATCTACAGTCAGCAGATGGGATATGTGGAACTGCTTAAGGGGCTAAGTATCCTGCTTTGGGAAGAAGGTCTCCGTTTTTGTTATCTCCTGCGTCTTCTTTTTCAAATATTCTCTTAGACAAATTCCACATTTCCTATTAAAAGTGGCTACATAATGCATAATATAATTTTTCAGAAATGTGTATTGTGGGTTACCGCATCCTAATTCTTTAAATAGGCACCTCTCCTCTGTGTCTGGGAGTACATGGAATATACAAATATTAAATATTTAGCGAGAAAGTTGTGATTTCTCAATTATGTAGGCCAAACCACCCATTTGTGTCTAATAAGCATTCTTAATTTGTGCCATTTAATGGTGCAATAAGCATACATACCTCGCTGTAGTCTTTGTCGCCAAGTGTCATCCCTGAAGACAAAAAGTATACGAATGAACCAAAGTGGCGCTTTGCGGACGAAGACAGTTGTTTCAGCGTGGTTCGAATACACTGGACAAGGTGGTCCTGGGCACTTGACAACACAATAATCATAGGCCTACTAGACCGAATTCAGCGTGTGACGATGACGACAATGAAAACAATAGTTTGTAGATGTTTTTGTTGTTACTGTAAACCGGAGTTGCTTTGAAAAGTGGGGAAACTGAAATTTTTTCCAGAAATGATTCAGTCAGCATTATCCCTAAATAAAATTAAAACATTTGTTGTGTTAATTGTATAATGTATTTAAGATTGTATTGGTGCAATCCTGTTTTAATATACATTTTTTAGTAATCCCGTGGCAATTTCTGAATGGCATTCCTTACAAAATGCAAAAAATGTACAAGACAAACTTCCAGTTACACACAGGTATGTGCAATTCTGTCAGGTTCTTAAACGTATCCACAACGTGGGTTATACATCTGTTATAAACTGAGCAAGCTGCTTAGCTGCTGCCCTTTAGTGACCAGCCTGGTCAATATTGTATTTTTAGCCAATGAGAATTAAGCAATAAATAGTGTGCGAGATGATGCCAAAATGAATGATGTTGTTATGAAATATATTTGGCAACAATCTAATCCCATCTACGACATAGTGTCAAGATGTGAGTAAGTACTCTACGCAAGATGAATGCTTTAAAGTCTCCCGAGCCTATGAACTTTGTTAGCGGCAACGTGGCTCAAAATTGGAGCATATGGGAGCAGCAATTTCTGACGTACTTCGTAGCATGTGAACTTGGCAAGAAAGCGAAGGAAACTCAGGTGGCAATCTTGTTACACACAGCAGGCCCTGAGGCGCAAGAAATACACCGGACTCTTACATATGCAGAAGAGGAAGACAGTAAGGATTACAACACCGTTCTATCTCAATTGAGAGCTTATTGCGAGCCACGCAAAACATCATATTTGAGCGTCATCAGTTCTGGATAAGGGACCAGCTCGAAAACGAGACGATTGGCCTGTGGGTCACGGAACTGAGAACCAGAGCGGCAAAATGTGGTTTCAAGGAGCAGAACAATATGATACGCGACAAAATAGTGTTTGGGGTACGTGACAATGCTGTGCTGGAAAGATTACTGCGAGAAGCAGACCTGTCGCTGGAGCGTGCAGTGGACATATGCCGAACAGCTGAAACAAGCAAAATGCAGTATCAAGCCATGTCCAGCTCACAGTCACATATTCATGCCATCAGAACAGGAAAGAAAAGCTGGAAAGATCGGTCAAAACAACCGTGCAAATACTGTGGCCAAGTACAAACAATACTGTGGCCAAGTACAAACAATACTGTGGCCAAGTACACCCGCCTCGTAAATGCCCCGCATACGGGAAGAAATGCAAAAAATGCAATGGGATGAACCACTTTGCAAAACTTAGGGTTAATGACACCCCTGTCACATTCAAGCTTGATACTGGAGCACAGGCAAATGACTGGCAGACAAAACTTAGGGTTAATGACACCCCTGTCACATGCAAGCTTGATACTGGAGCACAGGCAAATGTGTTGCCGGTGAATGTGTACCGTCGCATCCAACCAAACAAGCCTCTAGCAAGGACCAGGACAGTCCTAACAACATTTGGAGATGCAACTATAACACCAGTAGGCGAGACACAGCTACGAGTAACTTGCCCTGTGACAGGAAGAAGTCAGCTTATGAATTCATCGTCACTGATACTGCGGACATTGCTATACTTGGGAAGGATGCATGCCAATCCATGAACCTCGTGCAGCGCGTTCGCATTGACGGTGTAGCATCTCACGACAGCAAGCCACTGACAAAGGAAGATCTACTCACTGAGTACAGAGACATTTTCACTGGTACTGGCATGTTTGAGAAAGAGTACCACCTCGAACTAGATCCAAGTGTGCCTCCTGTCATCCAGACACCTCGCAAGGTGCCATACGCTAAGAACACACAGCTAAGAGACATTAGACAAGCTAGAACGTGATGGGATAATCGCCAGCGTAGATGAGCCAACTGATTGGGTCCACAATCTGGTCATCACTGAGAAGCGGAATGGATCGTTGCGAATATGCCTAGATCCAAGGCCACTGAACAAAGCCATCAAGCGCGAGAGGTGTGAGATACCTACACCAGCCGATGTGCAGAGTCAGCTAGGTGACAAGCTGATCTTCACTGTGATTGATATGAAAGATGGGTACTGGCATGTGAAGCTGACTGAAGAGTCATCACACCTGTGTACTTTCCACACTCCCTGGGGGAGGAAGAGATTCAAGCGTATGCCGTTTGGAATCAGCTCAGCCAACGAAGTAATGCAAAAGCGAAACGAAGAAACCTTTGCTGACATTCCTGGGGTCCGAATCATCGCAGATGACATGATCATCTCGGCCACAGATGAAACCGAACATGACGCGATTGTTCGCAAGGTCATGCAAAGGGCTCGTGAAAGGAATGTCAAGTTCAACAAGACTAAAGTACAGTTTAAGGTGCCAAATGTGACATACATGGGTCACATAGTTGCAGCTGACGGTTTGAAGCCTGACCCTGCCAAGGTGGAAGCTATTGTCATGATGCCCAAGCCAGAGAACAAGTCTGACTTGCAACGACTGCTTGGCATGGTCCGGTACTTAGCGCAGCACATTCCAAATGAATCAGCCATCACAGCCCCACTACGTTCACTGCTGAAACAGGATATTGAGTGGGATTGGCAGCATGAACATGACCAGGCTCTCGAAAAGATCAAGACTGCACTCACAAGTGCACCGACACTCCAGTATTACGATGTAAACAAGCCTGTACCTGTCCAAGCTGATGCTTCCCAACGTGGACTTCTCCAACAAGGTCGTCCAGTAGCATACGCATCACGCGCGTTAACATCAGCTGAAGAAAACTATTCTCAGATTGAGAAAGAGATGTTAGCAGTCTGCTTTGCGTGCGCCAAATTTTATCAGTATGTCTATGGGAAGAGCATCGAAGTACACACAGATCACAGACCGCTAGAATCGATCTTGAAGAAGCCAATCGCAAAAGCTTCCCCACGATTGCAGCGAGTGATGCTGCAGTTGCAGAGATACACCCTGGAAGTGAAGTACATTCCAGGCAAGTATATGTATGTTGCAGACACCCTATCAAGAGCGTTTATAAAGGGTGAGTCATCGTGCGGCGCGGCGGAAGATGTAGAAGTTATGGTACACAGTCTTGTCAATAACTTGCCGGTCAGCACAGACAAAATGGGCGAATTAAAGGAAGCTACTAGAACAGACGAAACACTGCAACAGTTGAAATTCACCATCAGAAGAGGATGGCCAAGGAAAATGGGATCACTTCCGCAAGAGCTGCAGCACTACTGGAATTGGGCGATCGAATAGTAGTTCCCAAGAAACTGAGGCCAGACATGTTACAGCTCATACATGAAAGTCTTCAAGGTGCAGACAAGTGCAAGACGCGTGGACGAACGGTTCTGTACTGGCCAGGCATGTCACAGGACATTGAAACGATTGTGGGAAGATGCCACATCTGCCTCAAATTCAGAGCTAGTAACCCGAAGGAACCACTAATTCTACACGATGTTCCGGAAAGACCTTGGCAGAAGGTCGCAGCTGACATAATGACATTCAAGACTGTTATTCAAAGTATCCTGAAATTGCACTGCTGGAAAACAAGACTGCATCAAACGTCATCATCCATCTCAAGTCTATCTTTGCCAGACACGGGATTCCAGAAGAGATGATGAGTGACAACATGCCATTCGCAAGCCAAGAATTCACCAACTTTGGCAGAGACAAGATTTAACAAGATTTGCCATCCAAGCCAAAGGCTCAGATGGCAAGTGGACAAGGAAGCCATTGGCTTATCGAGAGTCCAACAATGTTCATCTACTTATAACCCGCCCTCCTGAGATATGTGTCAACCTTATTTTTAAACATATTCACGCTGCTAGCAGTTACACAATCTGTAGACAATTTGTTCCATTCATTTATTGTCCTATGTGAGAACGAGTGCTTCCTGATGTCCAATCCAGGGGCATAAAGCTAACTACGTCAAGCCCCAACTTTCCACAGTCAAACGGACAGAGTGAACGTGCAGTGCAAACACTGAAACGCATCTTGAAAAAGGCGGACTGCGAAGGACGAGACACGTATGTAGCCCTGCTGGAGTACCGCAACACGCCAGTAGCAGATGCATTATTCTCGCCAGCGCAGATGCTAATGAGTCGCATGCTCCGTGCCAAGCTGCCAGCAAGATCAAGATTGTTGACACCACAAGTTGTCAGTGCTCAATGCCAACTGCAGCAAAGTCAAGACAAGTACAAGCAATACTATGACAGAGGACCGAAGCGGCTGACGGAACTGCAGCCAGGCAGTGTGGTGCGTGTGCGACACGAAAACGTTTGGGAACCTGCAGTGGTGATGTGGAAAGAAGGACATCCAAGGTCCTATATTGTCACTCGCGAAGGCCGAGAATATCGCAGAAACCGCAGACACCTCATGAACACTGCTGAGAGACAACCTGAAACCACCGCTCCTGTCGACGTATCGTCGAATGCACCCCAGCAATTGACTCACGAGGATGCACGTCGACAACAGACGCCACCCAGAGTGTTCCCAACTCAAGCAAAGACAACACCAACACCTCAGAAAACGTCTCGAGGAAGGATTATTAGGAGACCATTGAAGTTAGCCGAATACGTTTGTGATTAGAAGTAAGTTTGACAGACTGTAATTGAAGAACATTTTATTTAAGAGGGAGATGTCATAAACTGAGCAAGCTGCTTAGCTGCTGCCCTCTAGTGATCAGCCTGGTCAATATTGTATTTTTTGCCAATGAGAATTAAGCAATAGTGTGCGAGATGATGCCAAAATGAATGCTGTTGTTATGAAATATATTTGGCAACAATCTAATCCCATCTACGACAACATCTGTGAAGTTGTGTGCTTGTTTTATTTTAATTATAAAGCGATCGCATGCGGCAGTAACAATATTAATATCTTGGGGGCAACTTTGAACAGTTGATCCCGAGTCTTCAGTTGGCTCTCCGTCTTCAGGTGACCCCCAGTCAACGGTTGGCCCTCGGCCTCCAATTGACCCTCAATCTGTTGCAGGCCGTCAACATTTGTTAAGTCATCAACCTTTGGTAGGCTCTCAATCTGTGTTAGACCCTCAACCTCTGGTAGGCCCACCGTGTCCAACACCTCGAGTTGTAATCCCTACCATACCTGGTGGACGCTTTGTTGATTAGCACGAATGCTGCCCTTCAAACAACTGTGAGATATTCCACAAGCTTTCTTAACGATCCAGTGCTATATATCAATGAACGGGTTCAAGCCGACTACTTCAGGGCTGCAACCATTTAGTTAATGTGTGAACACATTGATGAATGTATCGGTTTTGAAGGTGAAGCACTACATGTTGACATGCCTCAAAGGCCCTCAATTCTCTTCACTAGCAGAAAGCATCAATTTGATGTAAAATCCATCCGTTATGGTAGAAGTTGAAATAATGACAACAAGCAGTCATCAAACTTAATAGATCAATCAATGTTTCAAACACCCACCACGATGCCGTCTTCAGGTATGGGGAATACATGTTCCCAAAATAATCTCGTCCAGTACACACAAATAGGAGAAGATGCTGGACATTACGAATCTATCGTTGCGAAATCTGCTAGTCAAAGGACGGAGAAAATGGGAAGGTGTGCCTGCATCGCCCCCTCACAACAAGACGCCATCTCATTCACGTGAGCAGGCTAGTGAGATGTCTGAACAGTCCTCACAGATCAAAGTAAAAAGGATTAAGAAAAACAATCCGAGAGAAAGTCGTGCAACCAAACAAACCAAAATACAAGGGCCGCACAGCGAACAGAATACGGCGAGCTGCAAACAGAGAAGAATCGAGAATGACAGTAGTGAAGCCTGGCACTGTTTCATGTGCAGTGACATTGTAAAGGAAGACATGATTAAGTGTCAAATGCGCCTCAGGTGGGCACGCAGAGCAGGTGCAGGTTTTTCATTATGTGGTTAACCTAACGTTGACATCAGCGGCTGGGTAGAGACAGTGGTCGGTCGTGTTGACAGTGGACAATCCACCTATATGGCATGCCACATTTGGGCAATACAGACGTCGTAAATAGGTAGAGAAACGAAGCCTGGCCAAAATGTTTCCTTGCCGCATGGTGTCACTTAATGTGTTGGTAGTGCAGAGGATTCAACTGGCAATGTGAACATGTCAAGAATTGTTATAACTGAGCCATTCCCACTTTCGTATTTTAAGTAATTGTATTTAAATGTATTATTTAGTTTGTTCGTTTGTGCCGATACTGCCATACATACTGATTCGATTCTGTTTACGGACTGCCCGTGCCCGTTCCTGCGCCTCTTCATGTTCTTTTTCTGTATTTGTCTGAAACAGAAGCACCGATAAATAACGCACAACTAACATATATACGTGGTGCCCTGGTGCCCTGGTGCATGTAGCAAGACACATTTTGAATAGCAGTAACTACAACAACAACAACAACAACATCGGGAACGACAGCAAATGAACGAGGTTTGTTATTTCATAAAGAGTACACTTAGTGCCTTCACAGTACATGCTAAATATAGTTCCTAACCTTTCCTAGGTTCAAGTAACAACACTCGTTCACATTGCACAAACGTTCGGGTATTTTAGCATTTTTAACTAACACATTTTGAAAAGATAGAACTGCATCTGACAAATTCTAAACTCTGGTTATTTCAAGAACATATTGAATAAGGAAACAAGCTTGTATTAGAAACATAATTGTTGATCCTTATCCCTGCTTTCACTGCTGATTTTGAAAATAGATAATGCTACAAGTGCCCTCACCAACTGCTCTTGCAATATGAGGTTTCCGTTCCGGTAAGACAATATCCTCATAATTAATATGTCGTTTGCGTTGGAATTATCTGAAGAATATTACCTTCTCGAAGAGTCTTGTTACGTGCGTGCAGCGTACGTGGTCCAGAAGATTGTTGTCGAGGATCTTGAATACGTCAATGATATAATCGCCAATTTTCGGAAGTTTCACTTCCACGACTCTGCCGTTGTCTCTATCAGTTCGCTTCATCTCAATGTGATTGGCGGCATGTTGGGTGGTTTTGCGCTCAGCGGCGATCAAAAATGTGTGTTCGGGCTGCGGCAGATCGACGTCGTACGATTCTTTGCTTGTGTCGTCCCATACACAAGTCGTATCATCTGGCTCAGGCTCATCGGCCTCTTCGTTTGCTTGAGCGTCGTCTACGGTGCTTACGTGTCCTGCATTCTGTCCAGATGCCATCCGATCGATGGTTGGTCCACTGAAAACGATGTGCACTGAATGAACGTGATGTATTCGGTAGTCTTTTGAGCTTCGACGGACGAATATGTTGAGGGCATATTCGCCAGATTTCGACAGAGTTATGCTAATGACATCGCGAGCATTCACGCTAACCGAACTGATTACACCTTTTCGCAAGCGTGACAGTTCACAGAACAGTTCGCTCCGCGACGGAAACATGGTGAATGCGAGATCTATTTCCGACGACGACGTTTCAATGTATCCGTCCGCGCCTGGCCCGGTCACCTGGAATTGAAATGCTTGCGCGTGCATGCCTTGACCGAGAACACCCCAACGCAGTGGAGGGAACGGTGTCAGTGGGGGGCCGGAACTCTGCTTGAACCGGACCAGATAGTTGCACACGTTCGGGATGTCGCCAGTTGTACCGCGGTCGTCGGCAAACAGCTTGTATGCGTACATGCCCGCCTCCGGAAGTCGAAGCACGGCTATGACATCATCGCCGCTGGTTCTTAGGGTGACACGTGACTTGAGTTCCTTTTCGGGGATCCAGTCATGTTTGATGACTTGCCAGAACGCCATATCTGTGCCGGTTGTTTTGGAGAACTGGATATTCACGACAGGGTCTTCTATGTCGATGACACCGTCGGGGTGGCTTACTGCAACCAGTCCCGCCTCTTCCAGCTCTATCCCCGGACCCCAACCGATGTCCGGGTTGTCCGGAAAAACACGGCCATCCGTCGAGTCGCACTCGATCACGTAGGAACAGACCAGATCCAAGCCGTTATCACGTTTCGTATGACGCCCGAAGATATCCATGCGATATCTGCCAACGGTAGGCATGAGACACATGTAGCGGATGTGTTCCTTTGTCTGCCGGAAGAACATGCATCCCTTCCAGTTTATCGCATCGTTGTCGGCTTTCTCGACATTCTTGTCATCATCTTTATTATTATCACCACCACCGCCATTATCATCATCATCATCAGCGGCAGCAGCAGCAGCACCTTTCCTATCTTCTTCCGCTTTGGTCTCCTGTTCGTTCCCAGTAGAGTTGTCATCAGTGTGTTCTTTTGTGGCTGTGGTATCCGTGTTGTGGGTAGCAGCGGTGGCAACGGCGGCGGTGGCGTCGGCGATGTCGTCGGCGTTGGTGGCGGCGGTGTCGTCGGCGTTGGTGGCGGCGGTGGCGTCGGCGTTGGTGGCGGCGGTGGCGTCGGCGTTGGTGGCGGCGGTGGCGTCGGCGTTGGTGGCGGCGGCGGTGGCGGCGGAGTCGTAGTAGTAGAGCATGTAACTGAACTGCGCCTGGTCACCCAGTGACTGTGGAATGCCAAATGATATCGTAACTTCGCCATTCTTCGTCTGCAGCACGCCGTGGAGCTGGCTGTCTGGCTGTATCAGCAGGCCCAAGTCAAAGAACCGTTCCCGTAAGTAGACGATCTTTTCAAACTGCACGATGCTCTGCGGCTGCGGCAGCAACTGCCAGTCCGGATCGTCGGGAAGGTGCGTGCTGATGAACCAGTCTGGGTCGGTGAGAAAAAAGAACTCGTTGGCTCCGTACTGCTGCTCTCCCGGCTCTCCCTCGATGTGTTCATCTTTGAATTCCTCCCCCTGTACGTCAACAAGCTTCCATCTCTTTTCGCGGCGTCTGACGAGAGCGCACGATGCCCACAGCACGTCCAACAGACGCCATTCGCCGTCAATTAATACGGCGTTCCACTGCGAGCGGTTCTTCGGATTCCCTCGCAGATTTCGCTCGCTGACTACGTACAAACCATTCTTGACGACGCCGCTGATGACGATACAAGCAATGCCAGCCGCTCTGAAAACAGAAACACTTACATATCTTCTCATATCTATTTAATACAAGCCTTAAGCCTATCAGAATGATATCCGTGTTTTCGCTTACCTTACCAACCAAATTAAATCTAGCTGACGTTAGTTCTTAAGATATGTCATGGAAAATACATAATTTATTTGCGACCCTGTTTACATCCAAGCACAAGGAAAAACATAAATATGTTCAACTTAGCAACTGCTTGTGTACAATTTGTTTGTTTTCTGCTGTGCCTAGTAGGGTCGGTAAACTTTGTTTGGTCCTGTAGTTTTATCCAGCCAGTTTTTCCTCTGGCGGCCTCGTCTTCTGTCTTGCAGGATGGTTTTTGAAATGGTGTCGTGTCGGGTGATGTGGCAATCCAGGAGAGCTTTCGTCGTTTCAGCGTTGACAACAAAGGCTCTTGCTTTCTAGCAAGGGAACCCACTTGCTCTCTCACGTATTATTTCGTTTTGTGTTCGGTGTAAGAACTGCGGAGTCTCCTGATGATTGTAGGCATCTCTCCGTCTCTGTTGTCAGCCTCCAGGTCTCGCATCCGTAGAGGAAGATGGATGGCAAAGACAAAGCTGGCGAAGAATGAGTGGAAATGGCAACCATACGACTGTCCCGGAGACGTCGAAATGGTAAAGTGTAAAGTCACGAGGTCTGAATACTGCGGTATATATAAATTTACCTTTTATAGAAAACGTTCTTGAATAGTAATGCATGCACAATTGTCTCGACATTGAATGCAGAGATTGTCCGGAAGTGGTCCTTGCATTTTTACACAGCGTATTATAACAGTGAGTCAACGTAGTGGTAACCAAACTGCCATGTTGTTTTTATTTTAATATAATGCGAGCCACTAAGTTTTATTTTAATATAACTAAGTGGCTCACATTTGGAATATGATAGTTGTTTCCAATTTATCATCTAATGTACCCACTAATATTGACTTGTCAAGAACACCAAACATGCATCACCAAACATTACCTTGACAGACGAGCAAAGAAATGAGCATGGTTGCTTTCCCCACACTTCATCCTGCAAAGACCATCCAAAGGTGTATTATCCTGGGATGATGCCCCAACGATATTCCTGTCTTGGAATGACCTCAAAGACCACTGGAAAAGGGTTCGCACCCGTTCGAGGTCGGTGTAGCACGACTGGATGAGGTGGTTGGCCAAAGCTTCGTAGCTGCCCTTGCGTAACTTCTGAGGAATCTGTCAAACAGCGAAGACTGCCGTACACGGTGTCAAGTCATCAGACTCAGACGTGTATATTTAGTGCTTATACAAATAAACATAATACAACAATCATAACGATGGAGACTCTCATTAAGACAATAAATGTCGCTATCATGGGAGTCACCATGTTACACAAATTAATAATAGACATCTGTAATAACCAATCACGCGAAAATTATAATTATAAGACAATTACAGGTTAATCGTAAGTAAATTAAAATATATATTAAGTATGATATACGCATCAGCACATCGACAAATCATTATCACATCTGATGGACTTTGGACAATATATATATATATATATATATATATATATATATGCATATACACATATATATATATATATATAAGTAGTAGGTAAGGGGTTTACAAGGAGCAAGAGCGGTGGTTACTAAAAATAGACATTGGGGAAAACCCGTTTAATTTTAATTTTAATTTTTAATTTTTAATTTTAATTTAATTTTAATTTTAATTTTAATTTTTATTTTTATTTTTATTTTAAATTCAATGAAAACCTAGGGAAAACTCCACATATCGCTGACGTGGCGGTTATTGAGTACGGTATCAATGAATGAGAGAGCTAATCAATCAGGGTTCAGTACGTTATCGGTGAATGGTATAAAGAGCTGTGATTCGTCGGTTATAGTTTCATAAAAGTTATACGTAAGAGTTTCATAAAAATCGTGGATGATTAATGAGGTGAGGAGTCTGAATGGCTCGTGTGTCCATCTGCTTGCCGCCGAAACGCGGCCATCTTAAAAACGGAACAAACGCAGTCGGTCGTGTGCACACACACAATCATCTTTTAATTGCATAACAATACAGATACTAGCAGCTGGTAAGTATTACCAATACATCGAAGCAATAAACAAGCTATGCTGTATTACAGTTTACCCTATCTCAGGGTCTTAACCCAATCAAACACGCGACAATCGTTTGCTACTAAATCACTACCAAATGTATTGACGAAAGCCTTCATCGGTATGCCGTTACAACGAAGCACCAAATAAGCAATGCAGTATTATCCGCACACGTTAGATAGAGGACTCTGAAGTCTCTTGGCATTGTGACTCCACTCGGAACAATGTTCGTTCAGGAACACGCGAAATGTGCCATGTAGCGGCGGTAGTCCGTACGAGCAGAAGTATTCACCGCGTCTGTCGGCATCCACGTAGAGAGCGATCCAATGTTGACCGGGTTTATCGCCGTCGTGAGTATTGCATACGAAAGCGAACGGGAAAGCATCGATCATCGTAGGCAGTCCGTCTTTGGGTACGACGTCGCGAACGATCGAACGAGTTCGTGCGTCTCTCGCCAGGAGACGCGCAATCTGGCTTGTCTCCATCAGAAATCGTAGATGACGTTCCTGCTCTTGTCGATTTCCAGCACCGATTCGAATTCTGCGTACACGACGACGTTGATGGTCTGTTGGAGCGCTGCAGCGAAATGCATCTCGATGCGCAGGTTGCCCTTTTGTACCAGATGGAAGCACGATCCATCACACGCGTCCGGGGTCAGATCGAAACCAAAGAAGGTGTACCCATCACGGAAGTCGTCACGAGTCAGACCGTTCCCTTCGTCCTGTGATACCTTGCCAGTCGAGGTGAACAGGTTGAGGTAACTTCTGATGAATCGATTCTCATCGAAATTCGGCTGGAGAGGTTTGGAGGGTACCTGTCGACCATCCACGTAAACGGCGAGGAAGTTGACGTTGTTGTGCTTGGCGTGAAATGGGTTCTTCGCGTACGAACCGTTGTACGCGTCGTTGTCGATGCAGCATAGTACCAGACGTTTCGGTAGGGTACCGAGGAACAGGTTTTCGTGCGTGTGCGACATGGCCCCTGTGGGAATGGAATATACTTTGCAGTCGACGGAACGCAGCGGGTACTTGGCCGTGCCCTTGTCCAGTGCCTTGATGTGCGCCACCTGAACGGTCGGATTCAGTGTGGCTTTCCTCGCGAACATGGTGGCGTTGACGATGTGTACTTTATAATCGAGATTGCCACCACCGGCCATGAGCGCGAACGTGTCCTTGCTTCGCACCAGTCGTATCTTGACGTCGACGCCGTTGAGCAGGTAACGATCTTGTAGGAACAGGTCCACGTGTAGTCGTCCCATCATGTCAACGACACGACTCTGCGTGACGTGCGCTCGCCGAGACACCATCCCTCGGTTCATTACGTCCTCGTCGACAATGTTGACGGCATCCATGCGACCGGCGGTGTCTTTGTACCACAGTTGACTCGTCAGTTGAGTCTCTTTGGCCTCGCTGCCGTAACTCAAAAGCGTTTCGATATAGGCGCGATACGGGTACGTGTTTGTCGAAGGAGTCACGAGCGTACCGTTTAGGTAGACGTCGACTTGACTGAATAACGAATGCAACCAATTATTCACCGGAGCCACAGCGTTGTCGGGGTCGAGAGGTGTCCCGTTGCCTTTGGTTACCTTCGCTTGCACGTGCAGGTAGCTGCTGGCGAGATCCAGGTAAGTGTCTCCCGATCCGGGTAGCAAGAATTCTATGGGACCACCCGACTCGAGGGAGGCCATCGGTTGGTGTTCCACCCATTGTGCGTCTTCGATGCTGGTCTGGGTCGGCGGCACGCCGAAGAGATCGAGTTCGCTCTTGACCCCCTCGCAAGATTGTCTATGCACGAAAGCCATCGTCGAACACGTCACGTTCACGAATCGTCTGCGCTTTACGACGTCTTTTCACTGCACTGACTCGTCGCGGTGCCGTCGCGCGTTTTATACGTTTTTGCGGTCGCACGCCAGGAGTCGTCAACAGACCGCGTATCAAATCTTTACCGGCATCGGTGGCGCGTCGTTTGGCCGCCGTTTTTATGTTCTGACCGGACATGACGTCGTCGGCTATGCGCAAGCCGGTCTTCAACGCCCCCTTTCCCAAAGCCACGGCTCCTCGCTTGATGAGTGGCATGGCGCTCCGAATCAGACCTCCGAACAGACTACCCAACCCGTGTCCTCGTTGCACTCTGGCACCGACAAAGTAGGGTAAAGCCCCTCCCGCTTGTCGGGTGTAATAATCGTTGTAATTCATTCTTCAGAACAGACCAGTCTTACGACGTCGAAAATGAAGCGTCACCGTCACCTTGCCGCGTTCGAATGGCACGGCATGCCCGGTATCGTCTCTTATGTCGATTTCGATTGTTCCAAACTCCTTGCGCAACATGGGCAAGTACTGAACGTGCTCGAAATGTCTCGAGATCGTATGTCCGTGTTCGCCTTGTATCGGAACAATCCTCAACAGCGGTACGAGACTGTCGCCGACGACGCGCGATTCCACGACGTTCGTGTACACGTAGAGTGACTCGAACCCTTGCTTCATGTCCACCACGGAATCCCCTTCTTTCACGAAGGTGTACACCTCTCCATCACCATCTAGCAGCACGTGACTTTCAGGACTACGGATGGTCCTTGCGTCGAGACCTAGTATGACTCCCATAGAACCCTGGGTTGTGAATTCGGTACTCGGTGACATGCGTACGGATACTTTTTGAGTGATGTCGCTGTAGCTTAATTTCACTCTTTGACGTACCGCGATACCCGCTAGCGATCGGTTGATGGCTCGTATGAGTTTACGAGTTCCGTCGTAATATCCCGTTGCTATGCCTCCAACAGAATGACCATCGCTAGAGCTTTCCGAGAGGAAGAACCAGGAATCCTTCTCTCTGACATTGTACCAATCGTGCGGGTACTGGATCTCCACCAACCCGCATTCCCATTCGCCGGACAGACTGATGCGTTGCGGTAAGGACGTGACGTAATGGGTCAACGTGTTGTCGGGATGCAGGTGCATCGACGCGTTGCTAGGCAACGTCAGGTAGAAATCAGCCGTCATCGCGTTTCACGGATGGATTGGGTAGCAGGTAGCCCAACGAACTACTCAACAGGGCCGTCCAAAGATTAGAGTCGGTGTGACCGGTTGTCAGATTGTAGATGCTGACCGCGATGATCGTGTACAAGACGACGACCTGACACAAGAACACGATTTCCGTCTTGGGACAATCGGTGCCGAAGAGGTGCCAACGCGATGCAACAACCTCGTTGTCGTTGTCGTCCGTAACGTCTATCCCTTCGTTGTCTTCTTCGACGATGGACATCGTTGGAATGAGGAGTCGACCGGCGCGTAACTACTCTTTATACCGAACGAGCGCCTTGGCATCGATCCAGCTGTTGAACGAAGTGGGGTAGCCGTACCATTTGACTAACGCCTCCGTTCGTTTTCCCACCTTCCGTCGCTGCAGCACCGATTCCACGCGGTACAGTTTATCTTTCGAGACCAATACTTTCTGCAGTTCCGGTTCGTAGAAGGTTCCGTCCAGCACCTCACCGAGATCGTCGACCAAACGGTACACGGGTGGATCGGAGGCGTGAACTTCGCGTATCGTGAAGAGCTCCTCGCTCCAATTTGCCATGTACCCTTTCTCGAACCGCCGCTTCGCTTTGCTGATGCGCACGCGATCATCCACCTTGAACTTTGGTACACCCTTACCATCGTGACCGTACAAGCGCTGCCACACCTCCTCTTGATTCGTCGCGTTCACTTGCGAAGGGGCCATGCCTATGCTTCGATGATAGGTGTCGTTGTACGACTGCACAAAATCCTGTAGCGCGTCGATGTACCGCACCGTCTGATATTTCGTAAAATATCGCCACATACGCGTCTTCAGCGTTCTGTTGAACCTTTCGACGATACTCGCCTTGGTCTCCTCGTTATGAGTGGAAAAATGATGGACACCGTGCTCCTTCAACAAACGCCTCACGGATCTGTTGAGGAACTCCAAACCTTTGTCTGTTTGCAAGGTTGTAGGCGCAATGTTGACCAACAATCCTTTCAATGCCGTCACCAGAGACGACGCCGACTTGTTTTTCAGAGGAACGCACCAGGCCCGTTTTGAAAAGACGTCGATCACCGTCAACAGAAACACGTATCCGTCGTTGTCTTTTTTCAGTTTTGACAAGTCGACGAGATCGGCCTGCCACTGGTGGTTGCGTCCACCCACGATGACACGTCGTCTCTTGAATCGAATTCTCACCGGTTTGTGTAAGGTGTACGCGTCTTGTTCCGACAACCATTGATTGACGGCTTTCACTGGTGCGCGCGTGACACGTCTCAGTGCGTTGACCCCACCATAACTTCCGACGCGTTTCGGATCGAAGTAGACGCGTTTGAGTGATTCTTCGACTCGACGTCCCATGGTTTGCACCACACGACTAGAGGAGACGAACTGAGGTAATATCTTGCGACGAGTGCGATAATGTATAGTAGGATACAAAACAGTACTCCCACGACGATAGGTCGATATCCTACCATCGAAGTAGCGGCAAGACTTTTTTCGCGAGCGGGTAGTAGTCAGCGGTCATGTACAGCACCGAGACAAACACTCCTGTCAGTGGGTAGTAGTCGGCGGTCTTGTACAGTACTCCTAGGACTACCAAGCGATATGTGTCCACTACCGATACCATGGTTAACTGTTGAATCGTCGTAGCGCACAACTCTTTTAAAACGACTCCCAACCATCCAGTGACGGCAACCGACGATGACGTTTTTTTCGAGGACTTTTGGACTGTTCCACTTGCCAACGACTGTAGGGGGTCCAACGCGGTAACGGACGATTTCTGGGTGTCGCCACCACCGGTGTTGCCGTTGCCGCCTGTCGTATGTAGCGTCTCCGTTCGACGTTACCGATCAATTCCATGGGTAGGTTGATACGTTTGAGCTGGTGCGCGAACGCTTGCCATCCTACAGGATCGCTCATTCTTCTTTTTCGCAATACATCGTTCACGAGATCCACCATGTTACTTCCAGGCACCGGCGTACCGTCGTGTAACAATTCGCCTCGACCGGTCCACGAGAGCTGGGTTTTGAGACGATCTATCAACTTCTTGACCTTAACCTTCATGGTCTTTGGAACGCTGTCCACGATGTCGGCCTCTACGGCAGAGGGAGCTGCTGTTGCTGGTGCTACTGCCGGCTTTTCCGGTGTCGCTGTTTCTGTCGTTGCATCATCGTTCACTACAACCACTCGTGTCGGCTGTTTGTCGCGTCGATCGGACAAGTGGTTGTATCGCTGTAACACCTGATTGTACAGTTTCACTTTGTCCCCATCGTTTAGGTCTTTTTGATCGAGAATGGAGGTCATCTCAGCGTCGAGTCCTTGCATGACCTTACCAACCGTGTTTGTAGGCGGTGGTGGTGATCGAAGGGTCTCCAACAATCGTGGATCCACCAAGGCCATTTTTCGCGCGTGCTCCATCTACGCGAGCACCTGTCTGAGCAAGGGAAGAATCACCGAACCTGCCAACGGAGCTAGTAAAGCCGATAGGAAACCACCGGTCTGTTCTTGTAGGATGTGTCTCCTCCTCGCGATGGGCAACCGTCTCTTAGCCAACTCGCGCAGTTCTTTCCTGTATTTTTTCAACCGCCTTCTATGTGTCGGAGTCAACGGAACGTTCCCTTTCAAGATGTTGTAGGCACACTCGGCCAGAGCGCAAATGAGATCGGCGTCAGCGTTGGCGAGGATGGCTCTTCTCAATTTGTTGTTTTTGTATCTATTCAGCGCCTGTATACACAGGATGTGTCTTTTCACCAGTTCGGACATCGTGCGAATGAAGACTCGAACCAGCGCTCAGCGTTTTTATACCTTCGGTAAGTAGACGTACTGGACGGGGTCGTCCGGAAAAATGGTCGTACGTAATCGGAGATCTTCGGGCGTGTCCTGTTTCAGATCGATCAACAGGTAGCCATATGGTACCGCCGTTGCATCTTTGAAAGCTTCTTGCACGAATTTGACACGACCCGGATACATTTGTCGTGCCAAGTGCGTTATCTGCGACGTGTCACGGGGATTCTTGAACACCACCATGTATTGAGCGTTCAGGCTAATGGTGCGACTTTCTTTGTTTTTAGGAAACAGGTTCTGTACGAGATAGAGGACGGATGTGTTACTGTGATGACTCTTTTTGGTGAACAAGGTCGTGACCCGACCGTCCGTTTCAGCCATCAGATCATCTATGACGATGAGGTTCCTCGTTTTGGGATCGAACAATGACGCATTCGGTAAGCCTTCCTCGAACTGCAAGTTGGGTATGCTCATCGACGCGTAAGCCGATTGCCATTCTCCGTAACACCACGTCATTTTCTCGGGAGGAGGGTCCATCGTCATTGATGCGTGACGTAGCAGACGCGTCACGAAGGTGCTCTTACCACACCCCGTCGGTCCGGCGATGACGCACGTGAATGGATGCTTCCATCGCGCGTCCATGGTCACTTATGAATGTCTTCCGTAGCGCGTCATCTTTTCTACACGTTCACCGGACCCGTGCTCACCCCGTCTTCGAGCACCACGCGTTTTGCATAGAAGTAGGTGAGGGCGGCTCGTTCCTGCACATACGTCAACACGGACGAGTGGTTCACTCGGAACCCGCGATTCTTTCCGCTACCGCTCCTTCTATTGGTGAGTACCTCGAGGAACGCGTCTTTGTCGATCTCGTTGTGACGTTTGCTCAGACCTTTCGTGCTATACTTGTCGGTGGGTCCGAAGCAATAGTATGTTTTGCTGCACAACCCCACGAACCCGTCGCCAGACCACTCCACCTTGAACAGACCGGGCGTCCTCTTGTCATATGCTTTGCGCGCAACACAGCATGATGCAGACCCGATCCAAGGATGACCGGCGAGTCGACACCGCACGTACTCGGACTCGTGGTCGACGCAACATTCGGATGGGAGCCATTGGGATCGGTATCGGAAGTAATGCTCTCGAAGTTCCGGAGTTACGAGATCGTCGACGGACTCGCCGGCCAAGGCCAAATAGGCGCTATCCGTATCCATCTCGCAGTACTGGAACAAAGGTCGTTCCAGGTACCTATCGATAAAGTCGTAGTAGAACTGCAGCATGCGCATTTTGGCATACTGTAGAACAAAAAATCCTACGTGTATAGGCAAGGCATACGTCACTGTTCTCTTGCTCATCTCGATCTCATACGCGTTGTCGATGACGACGTCGAGTTGACGGAATCGACGATCGTTGATCATGCGCGACGCTTCAACCTCCGTGCAGTATTTCACGTCGCGATGTCGGTCTACGTTGGTGATGGTCTTCCCGTACCCCGAATTCCCCAGTAGTTTCATGGTGTCCGCGATGATGGCCTTGTGGGGGTGGACGTCTCCCTCCCGTCGGGCCGTAGATACAGCGTCACCGAACCGACGGAAGCATGGGTTGGGTTCGTACTCGATGACCTGATAAACGCGCGTCACCTCGAGTCCGTGGTCCAGGTACCACCTCAGGAGCGGCGTGGCGAACAGCATCTTATCGCCACGGAAACTACCAACGAGCATGCGCCTCGGACGCGTCATGATATCGTGATCTTCGGCGTATCGACGCATGAATGGTCCGAGATCGTCGCGGCTCATGTTGACGTTCTTGAACAAGGGCTGCATCTCAGCGAAGTGCGCGCGCAATTCTTCCGGTACGCGAACGTCGCACTCAATCATACCGAACAGAGTACCGGTGCGCACATCGGTCAAGATCTGCTCTTGCGTCATCTTCCATTTCGCGTGTCGTCGCCGAGGAAACGCTGCGTCTAGGCATCTTTTCACGGCCGCATCTTTTCTCATGTTTTTCCACTGACATTCCCACAACTCGACGACCTTGACAAAGTGACGTAAGTATGCAGTGTTCTTTCGGCTTTCGATGAGAAGTTGGGTCATGGGTTTCCCATTAACGGTGTTCGTTTCTAGAGCCAAGCACGGACAGCCATGAAAGTAACATCCTTGGAACTGATACGCCGTCTTTGTTGTGCTGCACCATCCGTCCACCGAAAGTTTACCTATCCTCTTCTCCCGACCGTTGACCTGATGCCGGATAGAGTGTCCCGTCCGTTCGGACTCCCACGTCAACCATTCCGCGGCCATCTGCCCGTGCAGCTGCGCCGATTCGGGTCGGAACTCGTTCTCTTCGCGTCGACGCTTGTACCATCCCGTCGGCATATCTTGCATCAGAGACCACAGGTATAGAGCGTTGGCATCGTAACCGACGATCGACCCACACGATCGAGCGGTCTCCCCGTACTCGGTCTGACGTATCTTTGTGACCCCTTTCTCGTGGTATCTTTGAAAGACTATAGATGGACCACCCACAATACCGTCTTTCACGAGCTGATGAAGATCTTTATTCTTCTCGTTGAAGATCGTAAAGTAGGTCTTCTCCGGTAGGTCGTTGAACAGGTAGAGCAAGGTCAGACCGGGTACGCTGATCCCTTGCTTGAACATGTCGATCCCACGCTGCTCATAGAAGGTGAACTGTCTGCGTATGGCTTGCAAAAAAGGCACTACGTCTCTGTTGTTGTACCAGACGAGAAAGTCTCGTAAAGTCGTCATGCCATTATCGCGCCACGCCTTCTCGCAACTAGCGTAATCGTCATCGGAAATACCTTCGTTCTTCAATCGACTGTAGAAGGCCTCTTTCGGTGGAAGCATTGTGTCGTCGAGCCTCTCCAAACAGTCCATGTACTCGTACGGGAAATGACCTTTTGCGACCTCGCATCCGTACGCTTTCAGGTATTTATCGTAGCTGAACCCCGGGGCAATGTAATTCGTCATGTCTAGGAATTTCAGTTGATTCGACGATAGGCACATGAACGTGTTGTTTCGTTTGATGACGAAAAAGGATCCGATACCGTCTTCTTCTTCCGATTTTTCCCTCGGACCAAAACCTTCTGCGCATTTTTCCGTTGTTTCGGTGATGAAGTGGGGAATCAGAAACTTTTTTATGGCGTTGAGATCGTACTTCCCCGAATTGAACCCGATCACGGGTAATTGATGAAGCCACCCGTATAGTTGTCCCATCAGCGTTTTGTACGGATTGGTGGGTGGTCGCGACTCCTTATCGTTGGCGTCATCTTCCCCAGGTGATCGTGCGGCATGCTCCCGTTCGTCCCAGTCCGTCTGTGCTTCCGCGAGTTGTTCCAACACATCCTCATAAGAATCTTTTAGATCTTCGTACGCTGCATCGCTCATTGCTCGTAGGATGTTCATCATGTCGGCCACCAACTTGTCAGGATTTCCATCTGTGACGAGACATTGCACTTGCTCGTGTCCGGGCACGTTCGACGCCACGCTGACGCTCAACGGGACGTGACGCGCTACCCACTGGACCTTGTCACTGTCCGACGGAAGTTGCGCGGTGTCAAACCAACACTCAAAGTCAAAAGTGGCACGGTATGGATAGTAGCGCAACGATTCGGGGACTTGAATGTTCTCATCATCCAGACGTTCGAATACCGAGGGGGTGGAGTGGTAGACGCCTCCCGGATACACTTGACGTACACCCCCCTCACATGTGCGCTCGTGTCTGTGCAGTTTATATGCATCTTTCCATAGACAGTCGCCACACTTTTGACACCGATACGAGTGGCAGTACATGCGCACATCTTTTATGTAGGAAAAGTGCGTCTCGTGCAGGTTGATATGCAACGTGTTGTCATAGTGACACAACGATCGTCTGACGAGTTCGGCAGTCGTCTTTCCGTCAACGTCCGACTTGACAAGCTTGTATACGCACACGTTCGTTTTGAACGTGGTTTCTACGCGATAGAGGTCATCAAGTGTGACCCCTGTAAAGTCTTGCATGGGTACCCCGTCATCTCGATCGTACATCTCATACAGCGTCTTCACTGCCGGTTCCAACCGAAATCTGTCAGCTCCTCGATGCAGGGCCAGACATCGGAAGAGACACAGGTTGTCGGTGTACCTTTTGGAATGGTTGGGTTCCCTTTCCAGAACGATGACAGCTTTGTTGTTCTTCACATAAGCGGGAAGAGTCACGCCGACGCAGCCGATTGGATGATCGATGATACGATTGACGAAGAAGGTGGCATTTGTCACGAGTTCGCACACCCATGCCGAATCCGGTCTTTGAGCGATGGCCCACTGCAAGACGTCAGTTTCTCGGATTCGATCCAGAAACTCGTCAAAGTCACTGCGGTTTGTGATGAGACTGGGTTGTTCCAGGTACCGTCCGCAACAATTACAAGACGCGTGATAATACCTGTATCGTCTCGTGTCCTTGTTCCTCAGAATGAATCCGTAACTGAGATTAATTTTGAAAGCAGTGGTTTGCTCCTGGAACATTCTATTCAAAGGCTCCTCTAGAGCGGTCGTGTCTAGAGTGGTCAATCTGTAATTGAACCTGGTCTGAACAGGTCCTCTCGCTACGCGTGTTCGAACGGTAGACCAGTGCTCACGAACGACGTCTAACAAGTCCGCCGACAGAGCGTCTGGGAAGGGAAGTCGATCGGGCGGTTCTACGGGATCTTCGACGATCGGAACATTCGATGTTTCCACCCTAGGTCGTTTCGGCACTGGTGGTCCATCACTGCATCGACTCGTGTGTTTCTTCAGATCGATTCGTCTCCCAAACGACAGTCCACATTTCTGACACGTACCACACGAGGTTCTCACGTGTCGCTGCAGACTGTCCCGTCTCCCGAACGACAACCCACAATTCTGGCAGACGTGTGTCTTGGTGTGTTCGCTCGATGACCGTGCTGTCGTGTCATTAGACAATGTTGCGTGGCTGTCCACGTGACGTCGTAGAAGCGCATAATCTTCGAACGTCTCACCGCAGTGGCGGCAGACGTGCACTCGCATGGTGTCAGCGTCTACAACTGAAGACACCATCCTAAGTACACTTATATGTTGTGCGAGGTGGGGTGGTGTGTTTATGAGCAATATTTGGTAGGAAAAACGCGTTAATTCAGGATACAATGTAAGTGTCGACGGTAACAATAATGGAACAAACAAGGTCACTATATTTAATGAGGTCACTATTGGAAATTAAACAGTATGTTGTTTTTAATATGTCAAGGTATCGTATTAATTAGGTATACTATAATAGGTTATCTTCCTGGTGACTAATAACTAACGAGGTCCCTATATGTAACGAAATTACTATTGGAAATTAGACAATATGTTGTTGTTAATGTTAAGGTATCGTATTTAGTTACGTATACTATAATCTTCCTGGTGACTAATAGTGGAACTAACGAGGTCACTATATGTCTCAATCGAAAGGTCCAAACAGAATGAAAGATTATACATTGTGTTTAATTATTATACATTGTATTTGTTTAACCCTATAATGAACAAACACAATAAGGCGTACACACAATTTTTATTGCTTAATAAGCAAGGTACAGAATAACAACGTGTACTATTATTATAGCTAAGTATACATTTACTAGATATGTAAATGATGCAGTTTAACCTGAACACCTGCAGGTGAAGAAGTTGATTTTTAAAGTCATGCTACTAGGAATTTGGATCCAGATTATACAATTTTTATAGCAGGAAACAGTTCATTTACACAATACTACCTTGGCTTTGATATTAATGAAATCTAATAATGATTATACTTGTGGGTTTTCCTCCTTTAAATACTTGAAGTCTGTCAAAAACTCTTAGTGAATTGAATAATTACTTATCACTGATTGTCATAGGGTTAACCAAAAGATGGTTAATACATGAAAATGCATATATTGATGAGTTGACCGACTTCAGAAGTATTCGTCTTTCATGGCCTCAAAGAAGGGATGAGGAGTATCCACGAATCTTATTACTATTTTGAAATGCCAAAACTTAATATTATAACTGCGTATTTAGAATGTAAGAAATGTAAAAAAGAAATTTATAAGTGGTGTTATTTATCGGTCACTAAACATATATATTACTGATTTCACTAATCAAAACACTAACATTTTGCAAGTACTCAAAGTTGCAAACAAACAGTGTTTAATGGCGACTCCAACATCATTTTGCTTAACTATGATAGCCTACATAGATACAACGTCACAATCACTCCAACCACTTTCACACCAATAGACAATATATTTGGTGAATATTACCAAATGCACAGAATAATTTATTCAGACATTTCGGATCATTTCCCCAAAAATTAGATAATAAAGGAAAGTTAAGAAACCAGGATATGTAATGAACAGTGTAAAGATTTTGAAGAAGGTTATACAATATGTCATAAAGAAGTATACACTTTCATGAAGTGATGAGTTCTTATTTGAATTGACATTTACACCAAAAAAATATTGCTGATAAGTTGAATGAGTATTTTACGAATTTAAGCAACGCAAAAAGAAAACAGTTGTATCAAAGGTTCCTGATGACTATCTGTATGGAGTTTATAAAATTCCATGTTTCTAACACCAGCAACTATAGGTGAAATATAGAAACTTATTTAGCATGTGAAAATTTTTGTCAGGGATGGGATGGCATAAAACCGAACATGATTAAACAAGTTTATCCCAGTTTGCTTGAACCACCATATTGTTACCTTACTGTTTGACAATAGATATGTTCCAGATCAGCTAACATTTTCAATATAGTTCCCATTTTCAAGAATGGTGATGTTACATTAATAAAAAGTTATTGACCTATTCTTTTTTATTTTATGTTGTGCACAAAGATTTTTTCTAAACTAATAATATGTGTTGCGGCGTAGGAAAACCAGTCATTGTCCAAAACAATGTAAAGTTTTTTCTTTTATTTAATGCATGGAAAGTAACACCCTTTCTCATTCCCAAACAGTGTAGTGTATTCAAATGCTCCCACTAGAATCAAAGTTACAAGAATTTAAAGAGGGCACCCGTCAAAAACTATTTAAGGAAAAAAATTACTTGTACAGTTGAGTCGAAAATCATCACAATTCATGTCAAAACAAAACGCTGCCACAGTATAACAACTTATCCATTGTTATTAGTATAACCATGTCCAATCTAGTGAAGCAAATGTAGATAGGTTTGTTAGCTTCGGTACACTAAAACTATTATTAAATTATGATGGTTACATTTACAATAAAAAATTACTTGTAAAGTAGACAGTCCAGAATAATGATACTTCACGTGAAACCAAAACTTCACCACAATTTAATAAATTATATATTGTTATTACTATATCCAATCCAGTGAATGTAGTAATTTTTTATAGCAAAAACAAAAAACATTGATATTAATAAGCAACACTCAAGAGGTAGCAATCTCTTCTTGTGATTAGCTCTGAAAGTACCGTTGTTGTGTGGCTCTGTGCTTTCAAGTGACAGGTGACAGGTCACATACACACTGACACTGTCACACGTTCGAATCAAATAAGTCAGTCATCGTCACTGTTGCCGATTGGTCATGTCCCAAAGTAATCACTCGCAAATTCCTTGAGCCTGAGTCTCCGCTTGCGATATTCTGCATGTTCATCAACGTCAAAGCGTAGAGACAACGAGCAACTTCGTTCGATCCAACCATGGACGCAGCCATCTTGGATTTTTCGAAAATCGTAAACACGAAACGGAATTCGTCCTATAGTCTTATATTTCCAATTAAATCCGCTTCGACAACAGGTTGTGCAGTTGAGTAATATATACAGATATAAACCACAGCAGCATCAAACTAAACTAATCACTAATCCATCTACACAAACACTCTAATCCAACTTTCTTGCGCACTGCCACTCGCACTGCAGTTATGAACTGCGTGATTTATAAATAGCTTTCGAATGGTATGCTATATATAGACAATTACTGACCAGGGTTGTAAGCATTCGCAAAATAATGCGCATTTCATTTTAAAATACAGCAATTTAGAATGAACTCTACAAAAACACAAAAAGTACACTTATACGTAAATATGCTAACTAAAACATCGTAGTAAAATACCAAATAGATCCAGGACCCAGGGGCCAGGCAATGTCAGTTACAGTACGTGGCGCGTATTCACGATTATGATGCGTTTACGTGAAATTTCGCGTAGTGATTTCCGACTGGTTTTTCTACACATATAATAAATTAACTAAATATATTAAAAACATAACATACTGTCTAATTTCCAATTTGAATTTTAAACGGGTATTCTACTGACTTGAATATATAAATATTAATGAGTAATATTATAATCTTACCTGTTGAAGTTGCATCAGGTCCAACTCTCTCTTCATATGCAGCATTTTCTGAGCCATGGCCCGTAGGCAGTCGAGTCCCAATACACGGGTATTTAAAGACCCCGACTAACCAGTTTCACAACCCCACACGTCGACAGATTAGCCACTCACAACGCGCATGTCGATAGATTATCCAATCGCAACATGTTGGTGATGTGAATGACGGGTGAAAACATTTCTAACCGCCTGTGTAACGTTTTCTAACTCCCTGTTCGAAGTTGCACATACGCGTTTTCTCAAATGAAAATACCACTGCATCATCAGGTTTTCGACAACAACAGACTCGCCCTTATGACCCTCGCTCTTATTTTATGAGTTCAATGGTCACAGGAATGTTACGTTATGTCACCGTGTGACGGTTCACAACAGCTGGCTCGCGCCGAGTTGCGTCGTGTTGTGAGTTAATTGACAGCAGGAATGCTTACCGTAAAACGGTCCGCCACAGTTGTGTCGCTTGAATTTAAAATTAAAATTGTAATTTGAAATAAAAAATTAAAATTGAAAAAAATAAATAAATTGTAATTTGAAAAAAAAAAAAAAATTAAATTAAAATTAAAAATTAAAATTAAAATTAAACGCCACGTCAGCGATATGTGGGTTTTCCCCAATGTCTATTTTTAGTAACCACCGCTCTTGCTCCTTGTAAACCCCTTACCTACTACTTATATATATATATATATATATATATATATATATATATATATATATATATATATATATATATATATATATATATATATATATATATATATATATATATATATATATATATATATATAGGAGATACACCTTTTTGAGGCATATGAAATATAATACACTTCGTATTATACACAACTAACACAGCCAATGCCAAAATTACAGGTCAATCGTAAGTAAATTAAAATATATATTAAGTATGATATACGCATCAGCACATCGACAAATCATTATCACATCTGATGGACTTTGGACAATATATATATATATATATATATATATATATATATATATATATATATATATATATATATATACATATACATATACATATACATATATATATATATATATATATATATATATATATATATATTTCATATATATATTTCATATACCTTTTTGAGGCATATGAAATATAATACACTTCGTATTATACACAACTAACACAGCCAATGCCAAAATTACCATAGCAGCAACATCAGCAACAACATTAGCAGTAGTTCAATTAGAATTAGTTTAAACAACAGCCGCAACAACAACAAAAACAACGACAACAGTATTTTGGGATTTCAACCACCACAATTGACCAACAACTTGCAATTCATAGCTACCACTACCAGCACCATCACCACTACCACCACCACCACCACAACCACCACCACTACCACCTCCATCGATTGCACGAATATTTCTTGTATTATCTTACGTGGGACGTTTGCTTGTCGAGTTGGATGAAATCACTCTTGGATAATAGCACTTCCTTCCTGCAGGATGGCGGCGACGGTTTAGGAATGCTATCCTGTGTGGTAACGCATCATAAATCACATCCAATTAAATGACCATATTACTATAATCGAGCTAGCGCACGTATGTTTGTTAGGCTACTCCTTCGAGACGTTTAGCATATCGGGCGCCAAACGTTTAGGGCTTCACCTACGACCTAATGAAAGTCTGTGTATGTAGCGCCCTCTGACACATAACATCGAACTGATCAGTGGACGGGTTACGTAACTTGGAACAATAGTAGAAAACACGAATAATGTTGTGGACAATTGTACATAATAACGAGGAATTACCTTCTACGAACTACCAAGTTATCCCGTCTAGAGGATGGGAATTTTTGCTAGTAGCGTGATAATTACGAACATCATCAAGATAGCGGAAATCGTACACGCTGAAAATAGTAAGCATTCTTTTGTGTTATTCCGTGTAATATTAATTTCATTTGTATACATAAAAACGAAATACGTTGTTGTTATTTGGACAATGCAGTTGAGATGTGTTGCATACCACCAGAATAAGAAGACTTATTGGTTGAGACTGAGTTTATTGTTAAAACAAATAAATATTGTCGTCACACATGGTGTTGCAATTGATGTATAGAGCTGCTCTTTTTTTGTTACATAGCACGTTATTTACAAAACGATATACCATATACAGCATTCGTCGAGATTATATACACTTACAGGTAACTCGCGACTTGGAGCGATCTCCCGCCGAGGCCAATTGCAACACTCCATGACACGAGGTCCTAACGAAAAAGAAAGGCACAACGTTAAAAAAACCGAGAGAGAGGGCGAGAGGAGGGAGAGGGGTAGGAGAGTGAGAGATAGGTTGAGAGGGAGAGGGAGTGAGAAAAAAACAGAGAGGTGGGAGGAGAGAGGGAGAAAGAGGAGAGGGAGAGAGGTAGGGAGAGGGAGAGAGAGAGAGAGAGAGAGAGAGAGAGAGGGGGGTAGAGGGTAGAGAGATTGAGTTACATATTTCTGAGAGATGTTTTGCCCATATTTACCAGGGTTAACCATTTTTTTTCAGACTCAAAAACCTGTGGCATATCTGTTGAAGAACTTGATGACGTTTTGTGACAAGAGGACATATAATGACCCACAAAGCATTATTGACATTAATGTACTGGACACTGACAATCTACTTGATTTTGATGACATGACATAAAACAAATCTTAGAAGTTTACCAGATTGCTGTATCTGAGCTGAAACAGTTGATTTTCAATGATCCCATTGTTGCAAGCTTAAGTGCTTTGAACCCCTAGAAACAGGATACAAACTGTTGCAGTATGTTCCCAACTTTGGGAGGCAGTTTTCTAGAAGTGTTTGGTGAAAATGAAAGGGGCAAATTGCAAGACAAAGTGCGAAGGTACGATGTCTGTGAACCTCCAGTTCACATAGAATCCTGGATTGAGCATGATACTGGCTCTGGTGTTAGAACCTCACTCAGTTTCAGAAGTAAAAATAGGGTGTACCTTGGAATTTCCCCGAAATTGTCTGCAGGTATGCTGTGCATACTACATGGTATTGCCAATATTTTCCTGACTTTCATTAGCTGAAAAAAAATGTTGCTCACTGATGACAGGGAATATATTGAATGGTGTGCTGGCTATCAGTTATAATGTAAAAGAAAACTGCTACTCATTTAGTCCATCAGCAAGAATGATAGAGAAAGCCAGGCACCCTAGACAAGATAAATGTAAGCAATGTGATTCAGATTTTTTTAGATCACTGAAAACGTTAACAGGAACGCCCAATTGATTTTGAAAAATATTCAGAGATTTCTTAAATTAAATTTCCAAGAGCGAAAAATGATATAAATACATATAACTATAAAATTACATAGATATCGCGACACATACATTTTAGTTAGTATACATGGCTTTATATATATATATATATATATATATATATATATATATATATATATATATATATATATATATATATATATATATATATATATATATATATATATATATGTGTGTGTGTGTATGTATGCATGTATATATATATATATATATATATATATATATATATATATATATATATATATATATATATACATACATACATACACAATATATATATATATGTATATATATAAATATATATATATATACACACACAGGCGCACACACACACACACACACACACACACACACACACACACACACACACACACACACACACACACACACACACACACACACACACACACACACACACACACACACACACACACACACACACACACACACACACACACACACACACACACACACACACACACACACACACACACACACACACACACACATAAAGCCATGTATACTATCTAAAATATTTATGTAATTTGATAGTTATATGTATTTAAATCATTTTGCGCTTTTGGAAACTGAATTTAAGAAATCTCAGAATATTTTTCAAAATCATTAGATATTCCTGTTAACGTTTTCAGTGAGGTACATGCATACTGTATACGTGAAGGGAATGTCAAGAAAGATAACTCGAGTAAATGACCAGTACGACAACGGGACGTGGACATAATTAATGGTCGCTGGGTCACCTGTGAAATGACGAGAACGACCTGGCATTTCTCGGCGCCGTCTGCACACATCGCTGGGCGTTAACAATGTTGTTTGGCCGCTCATGTTACGTAGCCGTGGTAGATACTGATCACTTCTGTTGAAGTGAATATAGTTGATTTCTGTTCCACCTCACATACCAAGTGTAAAGGAATAGCAATCGTACAATGACAATCACAATTGTGACGATATACTTAACTTGACAAAGACGAGTTATTATACGCGAACTTGTTAGTTCATATCATGTGGCAATTTAGTTTCAAATCACACAGCATGCACTGGCTTGTTCGTGTGTTGCTTTACATAACGGATTGTTTGTAAGGGATTGCCATATATTATGGTTGTTGTTGTAAGGGGCACAGCTGGTTAAGGTATCATTAACTCGTCGACGGTGACGTACAGTGCCCCTCTATTTGTAGAGGTTCCCGAGTCAAGCAGTCCGATCGAAAAGTATATGTTAATATTTACCTAATATGTATGTGTCACTAAACATGTCCACTCTTTATAGTGTCGACGTCACCAAAACACTGCCTCGCCACACGTAAGAACCGTTGTGCGAAGGGACCAAGACTTTGTGTCGCTACTGGATGAGAATCCACATGGTTTCCAAGCGCCTCCGGTCTAAATTCTGTTTTATATCACCAGGACAACATCAGTGGTTTTCCCTTCCAAATGTCTGACCATAATCGATTTCTGTTTATTTGCGTCTCATTGCCTACATTTTATATAACCGAAATCCACGTGACCAGTGACTTATTTGCGGGGGCCACTGGGTCATGGCCCCATGTTGGCTTGCCGGGCATAGGCTGAATGAGTGTTGTGTCTATGACAGTCATTGGATTATTTTCATTGCATAAATAACAGTCTTATGTCTCTGCGCAATGCAGCGACAATTGATCCATTTTATCTGAAACATTGATTATACCTTTACATAAAGCGGTGTAACTATCAATACGCCAACCGATATTACAGCTATTCAACATAGCATGTGTCTAGTTCTGTTGTATAAGTGTAGTTGTTGCAAAGACAGTGACGTATGGCCCGTCGGCATTTCAGGAACGCCCCCTGTCAGTGTGCCCTGTCAGTTTTAGTTCAAGCAAGAAACGTCACGTGTCAGCTGGATTAATACAGCCAGACCATGATGTGCGAATTGACACAAAGCAACAGGAAAACGTTGCATTTGTTGTTATGTTTTAAGTATGATAATGATAGTAATAATGTTTTCTGTTATTGTTTTGATTGACGTAATCTGAGTCAAACGTCTGCATCAGTTCCTTCGTACGGAACGAATGCTTCATGAAACCGGCCCAGCGTGCGTGCGTGCGTGCGTGCGTGCGTGCGTGCGTGCGTGCGTGTATTTCATAACCTCTTTCGTAAGACACAGGTGAGTTGAATAATATTGTTTCAAGTTTTGGAACGTCAACATAGGTTGAATATAAACCCGGTCCTCTTGATTGACAATTCGGCGCTCAGACCGCCGAGTTACCTTGCCTCAAAAGAGTATGATGGCATTTAGAAACACAACGACACCAAAGGTATATTTACCTGCTGTGAACAATCAATTCCAGAGCAGGGCGATTGACCAGTATCAGGCTAACGGCTCAAGTGGCTCGCTCCGACTAAAATGACCTGAACTTAGATCACGCATATCGCAGACACTCTGGCGAACCTCTAGAAACGCCGACGAGCCGGGCATAGACTGAATGAGCGTTGTGTCTATGACAGTCATTGGATTCTTTTCATTGCACAAACAACAGATTCTTTGCGCAATGCAGCGACAATTGATCCATTTTATCTGAAACATTGATTATACCTTTGCATAAAGCAGTGGAAACTATCAATACGCCAACCGATATTACGGCTATTCGACATAGAAACCTGTCTAGTTCTGTTGTATAAGTGTAGTAGTTTGCAAAGTAGTGATGTATGGCTCCGCGGCATTTCAGGAACGCCCCCTGTCAGTGTGCAGACAATTTTATTTCAAACAAGAAACATCACGTGTCAGCTGGATAATACAGCCGTGATATGCGATTTGACACAAACCAACAGGAAAACGTTGCATTTGTTGTTATATTTTAAGTATGATAATAATAATGTTTTCTGTGATTATTCTGATTGACGTAATCTGAGTCAAAAGTCCGCATCAGTTCCTTCGTACGGAACGAATGCTTCATGAAACCGGCCCAGCAGCATATTTACAAATGTAGGAAGTGCAAAGTATGCTCAAGTATTAATTTGCTGTTGCATAACGGGAATTACATATTATTTTCTTATGTCACTCGAGTACTCGTCGGCGCCACCAGCGGCGCCACCAGCGGCGCCATCATCTAGTGATCACGTATAAAAGACCATTGGTCTGGAAAGGGAAGCCAACAATCCCAAAAGGTACACTGACAACCTATGTCTCTTCCGCTGTCTGGCCCTGCATCGAAGATGCGACGTACGGCGGTTGGAACGGGCGGTGAAGGCGTTGTACGACCGAGACGATGTAGCCATGCCAGACTTTGCCGGGATCACTCTGGATGACATCTATCGTGTCGAGACCACGTTCGAGACGAACGTATGCGTATAAAAGCTCGTCGAGTCTGGCAACGACTATGGAAAGACGACTGCCGAACTCGTCCGACGATCGTTGTGTCACTACCCCGAGACGTTGCACATCAGCCTGCACGAGACGCAATTTTCTTACATCTAAGACGGGCACAAATACTGTCACTTGTATCAGTGTCGAAAGTGCGGCGACTCGCTATGGAAAGACTCGTCGGCGTTGCACAGACCAGAGCTCATGTGTGAGAAGGCATGCAGTACGCCAAGATGCGCATGCTACAGTTCTAATACGACAGGTACCTGGAGCGCCCTCTGTTCCTGTACTGCGAGAGTACCGATAGCGCCTATTTGGCCTTGGCCGGCGCGTGCCCGACACCCTCGTGACCCTGGAACGGCGAGAGCATTATGTCACAGTTTTAAGTTTGGCTGGATAATATGCGGCGAGCCAAAGGACATGTACTCGTTAGGTTCAGTGTCGGTATTTGTGCAACTATGATAATTCAACAACAAAGGTAAAGGGTAAAGGATGTCCCGTTTAATAACAGACAATGGAAAATACATTATTGTTACAATCTCACATCAATAATAATGTACAGGCCTATATCAAGAAGCATTTACAGTCCTATATCAATAAAGATTTGTAATCCTATATCAAGAAAGAGTTATGTGTTCGGCGAGTGTAGTCTTGCCTTCCGGCGTGTTCGGTGAGTGTCTTGCATTACGCGTGTTCATCGAATGTTGGCTTGCGTTCGACGTGCTCGGCGAGTGCTGTCTTACGTAAGGCGAGTGCTGTCTTGCGTTCGGCGTGCTCGGCGAGTGCTGTCTTACGTAAGGCGAGTGCTGTCTTGCGTAAGGCGTGCTTGGCGAGTGCTGTCTTGCGTTCGGCGTGCTCGGCGAGTGTGGTCTTGCGTTCGACGTGCTCGGCGAGTGCTGTCTTGCGTTCGACGTGCTCGGCGAGTGCTGTCTTGCGTAAGGCGAGTGCTGTCTTGCGTAAGGCGTGCTCGGCGAGTGCTGTCTTACGTAAGGCGAGTGCTGTCTTGCGTAAGGCGTGCTCGGCGAGTGCTGTCTTGCGTAAGGCGAGTGCTGTCTTGCGTAAGGCGTGCTCGGCGAGTGCTGTCTTGCGTAAGGCGAGTGCTGTCTTGCGTAAGGCGTGCTCGGCGAGTGCGGTCTTGCGTTCGACGTGCTCGGCGAGTGCTGTCTTGCGTAAGGCGAGTGCTGTCTTGCGTTCGACGTGCTCGGTGAGTATTGTCTTGCGTTCGACGTGCTCGGCGAGTGCTGTCTTGCGTTCGGCGTGCTCGGCGAGTGCTGTCTTACGTAAGGCGAGTGCTGTCTTGCGTTCGATGTGCTCGGCGAGTGCTGTCTTGCGTTCGACGTGCTCGGCGAGTGCTGTCTTGCGTAAGGCGTGCTCGGCGAGTGCTGTCTTGCGTAAGGCGAGTGCTGTCTTGCGTAAGGCGTGCTCGGCGAGTGCGGTCTTGCGTTCGACGTGTTCGGCGAGTGCTGTCTTGCGTAAGGCGAGTGCTGTCTTGCGTTCGACGTGCTCGATGAGTACTGTCTTGCGTTCGACGTGCTCGGCGAGTGCTGTCTTGCGTTCGGCGTGCTCGGCGAGTGCTGTCTTGCGTAAGGCGAGTGCTGTCTTGCGTAAGGCGTGCTCGGCGAGTGCTGTCTTGCGTTCGGCGTGCTCGGCGAGTGCTGTCTTGCGTTCGGCGTGCTCGGCGAGTGCTGTCTTGCCTACGACGTGCTCGGCGAGTGCTGTCTTGCGTTCGGCCTGCTCGGCGAGTGCTGTCTTGCGTTCGGCGTGCTCAGCGAGTGCTGTCTTGCGTGACAGCTGGTAGTGCGACGGTCAACGGCAAGTTAATAGCGGCTAGCGATGGTGGACGGCGGCGGAAGTTAGCGTCTATGACTCAGCGACTGTTTGCCGCCGGTGCGTCGCATCCTCCAACGTCCGCGAACCGTTGGGCGAGTAGAGTTACTCTGAGAGGAACCATGTACGTTCTTAGATGTTATTTGCAACCTGACTGTCACATGGCTGGAGTTCCTCTACTGTTTCAACGCTCGTAACTATATTATACTTCCACTATCGCCAATCGCAGCCGTCGTCTCACAACGGATTAATCAATCATTCAAATAACACGATATCCTATAAAAAAAATTATGTCATATGAATCTCTATAATACACATATTACGATTATAAAAAAAAAAATGCATCTGCTACCAGATTTATAACAGAAAACCACTTTAAACATTCCTTTAGCTCCCTCTATTATTGGAAGGTGTGAAAGTAAATATCTTTACCTGGCCCTATGCTGTCACCAACACAAAACAACAACCTCGACTCTATCTGAAATTATTCGTTCTTCATCATAATTAGGTTCTAAAACAATAATAAACAATATCAGTAGACAACCAGTTTTCCAACAATACCAAGCATGGTAACATTTCATTTGATATGTTGATATGTTGTTCAGTTTGAAACAAATCAATTTCCGATCTCTAGATTAGCCATCGGTCGCTATTCGGCGCCACTAGCACGACTCTTACTCAACAAAATTTCAATCGCTAGGTGACTATAAAGTAAACAAGCTAATTATATACAACCTCACACAATATGCAAAGCTTTTTTTTTCAGGATATTTGCATAATATCATATTAAGCATTTTCCAAATAGGATGGGTTCCTTGAATCAGTTGAGCCTTCTTAGAATGCATATAACGCAAACTTCAGCTGGTTTCATCTGTAGCTGCAAGTGCATATTTGTTGTTGCCAGTAACTTGATTCAATTGTAGACATCGACTGGCTCTGGCTTCACCAATGGCAAAAGTAGGGCGGTCTTCAAGGAAGAAAAGATGACAAGATGTAAATATAAAAATATGAATGATTGACTGGTTTTATGAAGTTGTTATTGCAAAGACAATTTCTTGCGAATAGAGCTTTGGAAAAGAAAGAGTTCCCTTTGAAGATGTTGTTGAAATGTACCTACTAGTCGGCGACACATGTTGAATATGCTGTATCTTAGTCGCCAGACGGCGCCAGTATAGGTAATCATTTTGGGCAAGGAATCGTGAAATACGTTTATAATCACGCTATACATTTGTTTCTTGTATCCTAGAAATGTGTAGCAACATGCTGCGTCAAATATGTGTACACAGCACTGTTTATTGTGTAAGGGAGAACATGTTTGCTGGGATAGATTGTTTTATTTTATTATGTTTTTTATGTCTATTGTATATGTATTGAATTGTGAATTTTTTTTCATCGAATTATTTTATTGTCTATGAAGTGCAGTCATATTGATAAGGCAATATCTTCATAAGGTATGTTCATAGCAGGTCAGAAACTTTTATTCTTTATAGATTTTTTAGTCAGATGCAATTCATGTGAATCGTTTTATAAACATTTTGTTATCTTGTTGTATGCCTTAATAAAACGTTTCCACAAGCTTCCTGAAGGTGTTCTACGTAAATCTTAATCTCATTGGCAGGTTTCACTGTTCTCTGAAGAACACCACACTTTGTCCATCACACTTTGTCAACCATTATGTTTTTCTTATGTTAATTTGCATATTGTTACACCTCGAATAATTACATCACCCAACACTGAGGGCAGTATGACGTCATATGTAATGGACGGAAATGTGCCATTTTTGCTCCACATGCAGCCTCTGGCCACAAATGCGCACGTTCACAAGGGTTAATGATATCTTGTTTAAAAAGCATGTTGGATATTCTTAAACTACAAATATTCACGACGTCATGTGCGTGATACAATTCATAATCAATATGTAAATTTCAATCAGTTGGGTTTCATCGACTTTCAATAGCCTAGTATTCTCTGAACATATACCATTCTGCCGGGTTTATATTTAGCAATGACCAATTCAATTTACAGGATGTGACGACGTTGCTTCACGCCAGTCTAAGTTGTGTGACTACATTTCGCTGGTTTCAGTTTTGCTTTTTCGCATCTGGATTCGCTGCCGCACTTTCTCTCCTTGTTGTTGTCTGATTTTCTCCTTCCTGCAACAAAGGCCATATGACGTCGTGTTAGTCTCAATTACATGGTTCTTACATTGCTTTGGTGTACTGTGTTACTAAAATTGCATGTAAATAACTATACAGGCCTGCAACTATACATACACACATATTCGTATTCTGTGTCGTACAAAGCCAGTTACATTTCGTATACGTTAATTTTAAAGTGATACATTTCGAAGTGATGCATACGGTGATAAAGACTGCGTCAACATTGATTGTATTTATTAAATGAAATTTGACAAATTATCTAGAAGTGGGTCATCAAGAAACCACGGGTTTGTGCTTTCGTAAAGCACATTAAAATGTGCGCGAATGTTTTCCGTTGATAATTTGCAGTTAAATAATAGATGAAATGACGTCACTAACTCGGCGTCCCGGATTTTGGCCTGTTCGAACAGTTGGTCGACTTTGTCTGTTTTCATCGCCATCTTCGTATCCCGGCGTTCTATCGTCTTTTTCGCATGTATCTCTTTCTGCTTGTCTCTCTCTCTTTCGATTCGGGCTGCGGCGCTCGCATGACGCCCGAACACCTCCCCCGCCATCTACAGTCAGCAGAAGAGATATGAGGAACTGCCTAAGGGGCCAAGTACGTGCTTTGGGAAGAAGATCTCCGTTTTAAATTCCTGCGTCTTCTTTTTCAAATATTCTCTTTTTTTAGACTAATTCCACATTTCCTATTAAAAGTGGCTACATAATGCATAATATAATTTTTCAGAAATGTGTATTGTGGGAGAGGGTTACCGCATCCTAATTCTTTAAATAGGCACCTCTCCTCTGTGTCTGGGAGTACATGGAATATACAAATATTAAATATTTAGCGAGAAAGTTGTGATTTCTCAATTATGTAGGCCAAACCACCCATTTGTGTATAATTAACATTCCTAATTTGTGCCATTTAACGGTGCAATAAGCATACATACCTCGCTATAGTCTTTGTCGCCAAGTGTCATCCCTGAAGACAAAAAGTATACGAATGAACCAAAGTGGCGCTTTGCGGACGAAGACAGTTGTTTCAGCGTGATTCGAATACACTGGACAAGGTGGTCCTGGGCACTTGACAACACAATAATCATAGGCCTACTAGACCGAATTCAGCGTGTGACGATGACGACAATGAAAATAATATTTTGTAGATGTTTTTGTTGTTACTGTAAACCAGAGTTGCTTTGAAAAGTGGGGAAACTGAAAATTTTTCCAGAAAAGATTCAATCAGCATTATCCCTAAATAAAATTAAACCATATTTTTTTTTAAATTGTATAATGTATTTAAGATTTTATTGGTGCAATCCTGTTTTCATATACATTTTTTAGCAATCCCGTGGCAATTTCTGAATGGCAGTCATTACAAAATGCTAAAATTTTACAAGTCAAACTTCTCCAAAACACTCACAGGTATGTGAAATTCTGTCAGGTTCTTAAACGTGTCCACAACGTGGGTTATACATATGTGATGTTGTGTGCTTATTTTATTTTAATTATAAAGCGATCGTATGCGGCAGTAACAATATTAATATCTTGGGGGCAACTTTGAACAGTTGATCCCGAGTCTTCAGTGGGCCCTCCGTCTTCAGGTGACCCCCAGTCAACGGTTGGCCCTCGGCCTCCAATTGACCCTCAATCTGTTGCAGGCCGTCAACATTTGGCAAGCCCTCAACCTTTTGTAGGCTCTCAATCTGTGTTAGACCCTTAACCTGTGGTAGGCCCTCCGTGT